>MU227602.1:1495385-1506389 GCA_018584345.1 Thuja plicata | reverse complement strand
ATTTAATTAAATAAAATTCTTCTAATTTATTTAATTGAAAGAAAACCCCTCTTTTAATTAAATAAATAAAAATCCCCACTTAAAGCACTTTAATTGATGAAAAAGGAAATAAATTAAATAAAAATTCCTTTTTCTTCACATCCTCCTAAGTGGTGGGTTTTTTTGCCTCTTAATCTCAACCATTGATCAATTCTTTTTGCCTCTTAATCTCAACCGTTCACTTTCCTATATAAGGAAATCTCTCCTTCTCATTTGATAATCAATAATCATCAATCAATCATCAATCATTCATATTAGGTTTTCATAGTATTGTTATGTTGCAGGTTTGGAGAGCAATTTTGGAGGAGGATTTGAGCACTTGAGCTTGGATATTGCAACTTCTCTCTTCTTGTCTTCTTCTTCTTGCATTCATGGCTACTCATGTAGATTAGATTCATATTTATTTTCATAGATTAAACTTGCATTTGTATTTCCTTTCATAGAATAATCATGAATTGTTATCATTTAGATTAATTTCTTTTCATGCATTGTTATCATATAGAGTAGATCTCATTTTCATGCATTTGAATCTCTTGTTTCATGATGTACTTGCATGGGCACAACTAGGTCAATTTGAGGGCCTCCATTTCAAACATTTGCACTCCATGACTAGAGAGCTATGGATCGATATTTGAGGCTCATTCTTGAGCAACCTTTAATGGAATGATTCATAGAAGTGTGTCAACATTTTAGCACACATTTTTGGTGCCCTTCGTGGGGCATGATGCTCCTGATTTTCCTTCATTTTATTCAGATCTTAGATTTTCTAATCTTTACACGGTTATTTTATTGAATTTTTTCAAGCCTAACCCTTGTGCAGATTTGCTTAGAGATGAAAAACCCTAGATTTTCAGAATTTTTTGAGGTATTTTGAATTTTTTATTTATTTTTAATAAAACCTTAATTTTTCGTGCAAATCAGCAAATTTTTTGGAGATTTTTACATTTTTAGAAAGGCCTTTAAATTCTTCAGGGGGTACATTCTTTGATTTTTAAATTTGGATGCAATATTATAGCTCATTTGGTCGATGTATGAAAAATGGTTTATTTTAGGAAAATGGCTCCCTAAGGTACAATGAAAAGAATTTTTTAAAATTCTAACATTTTTGGAAAGATCTCTATTTTTTAATAGGGGTCTCTTTTCTGTATTTAGGGTTTGAGATCTGAATTCATGGCATATAAGTCCAATCTTGTTGACTAGGTCAAAAATAAAAATTAAAAAAAGGGCATTTAATAATTAGCTTGCACTTATTTTTCACATGGTTCAATGCATGATGTGAGTTGTCATTTGGATTATTTTCTGGTTATTATTTCTCCTAACAATTGATTTTCAGATCTAACTCTAGGGTTTGATATAAGTTGAATATAGATTGCATATCTTGTTTGCTTGTTTGCTTGTCTTGCTTGTTGGAGAGTTCGTGAGGATTGCTTGGACTTGCGTGGATAAAAAAAAAATTATTTGCGTTGCATTGGATTTGAGGTATTTTTTTTCTCTCTATAACATTTAGATTTTGGAAATAAAATTAACATCTCATGTGTTTAGCTTGAGTGTTTCTTGCTTTCATAGATCACATTTCCAATTGGTGCTCTAAAAATGGACCTAGATTTTCTTTCTTGCATACATGTTTCACATAGTACTTAGGCCCTATGAATACTATTTGTGGCGATCTTGAGAGAGTGGGCTTCATTCACTTGTTTTACATGTGAGGCTCTTCTTGAAGATAGATCCCCTTGTAGGTAGGGAAGGATTTTGTTTTTACCTCATTGGTAAACATGGTTTGGGCTTTAACTTTTGGCAATACTTTTTCTCTTTGGGGGATTGGTGTCATTTGTTGTTGTGTGAGCCTTGAATGAGGTGATTTCAAATTAGCGTGTCAATGAATCATGTTTGCTATGTTTGGGTGAGGTGAAGAGGCTAGAGGATTATGCTCTTTTCCCTTTTTGGGAGAATCAGAAACTTGGAACCCTTGAATTCAGACTAAGTCCCCATGTGGTCCATATTGTGAGTCTTCCTTGTTAGAGAGGGTTAATCGTAGTGGAAATTCCCTTTATTGGGTCAACCATGTGGACGGAACCTCAAGCGGTAATAGCCATTTTCACCATGGTAGTGACAACTACTATATAAATGTCCTTGTGGAGGAAATCTCCACGGGTGTAGTTTCTTGTGGGTTGTCAGATCTCCTTAGTAGCTCTTGATTGATTAAATTCTTAGACTGTGTCAAAACCTCAGTGTGCTGGGATTGGATTTGACCCACTTGAGATTGCTAAAGTTGCAGAGTCAAGCCATTACTAAGAACCATAGTGCAACCAACTTTTTATTCTCTAGGACTATGTGCATGATTGGAAAACATTTTGAGAACATACACAAGTAGCATTCTTATGGAGTATAAATACTATGACACTATCTATGTTCATGTGCAAGGTTGCTTTGTCCCTTGCTCATTGTTTGAAGACATTGATTTCTTGAACTCCCTGATTGTTGTCTTATGTGCTTGATTCATGATAGAATTTGTTAATGCATCTATTTGGTCAATTAAAATGAACAAATCTGAGTTCCCGAGTAATAAAAACTTCAATGTATCTCCCCAAAGAGTGTTATGACATGTTTCTCAACATCCAAATGAATTTTAATGGTATCAAATTGCACAAAATGACTCTTGGTCTTCTTCCTTCTACATCTCCCATGTCTTCTTAGTCTTCCACTTCCATTATTACTCTTCTTCTTTCATGTTTCTTCCCCTCCTTCCTAAGATCTTCACATCTTCTTGATTCTTTTCCTCTTACTATCTAGTTTACCTTCTATTTTCATCTATTCTATCACTTCCATTCTTGATTCCTCTTATAGAACCATGAATTTCAAATATCTTGTTATGGAACCTCTCTTGAGAATAGATGATCTTGAACTTATTTCCCAATTCGAAGAGTGTTATTTCAAAGAGTGCATAAGTGATGAACTTATGGAAAAAATATATAAGAAAGCGAGTGAATCAGGTGCCTTTGCCCGAATCATGCGCATGATCTTGTCACAACTTTCTTCCAAACATCATTCATCTTCTAAATCTTATCATCATTCCTCATCATCTAAACAATAATCTTCTTCTAAATATTCTCATCATTCCTCATCATCTAAACATTCTTCTTCTTCTAAGTCTTTGCATCATTCTTCATCATCCAAACATTCTTCTTTCACTAAGTCTTCACATTCTTCTTCTTCACGATCTCGTTATTCTTCTACTTCTCCCAAGAGTCATGATTCTCTTCAAAATGCATACCATAATGAGCAACGTGATAATCCTTGTGATAACTCTTTCATGAAGAATGACACGCCCATCTTTGGTGACTCTGATGATCCCATTTATTGTAGCTCTGATGCTTATTCTGATGATGGATATTATGATGAAATACATAGACATGACTATGACACTTCTATTCCTAAGAGTCCTCCTCATCGTGTGCTTGTGTTAGAGTAATAGTTCTTTGAGTTATTAATTAAATCATTTCAATCTAATTACTAACTCACCTATTCACTCTAGTTTTCTTTAGCTAACCTTAGGGTTTCTCTTTTAGTGTTTCATGATTTCTTTATAAGGATTCACCTCTTTTGTTTTAGAGACAGAGTTTACACATCACATTGTAATCTAGAAACATATTGTTAATATATTATTTTCTTGTGCACATGATCTCTCCTCTGGCTTTTTGGCCTCCATAACTTCTTCTATATTTTTTCTTTGCTTCTTCCATGTGACAGGTTTGCATGTAGGTGTTTTTAGGAGATTAGCTTTCAGCCTAATCTAACATGGTATCAGAGCCACACTGCTATTGCCTGGTCTGGTGTTTGTGAAGCAGTGTTTCAAGGGCAAAAACCATAGCTTTTCTAGGGTTTCTTCTTCAATCTAGAAGAGACACTTTTTTCTGGAGCACATTGAGCAAAAATGGACACCACCATCATGCTCAGAAGGCCCGAGAGAGTCAATTTTCATATAAAGTTTGTCATTTTTGGCCATAGTAGCCTCTAGGAAAATTTTCTCTCTCCGACTCAAATTTTGAGGTGAAAAATAAAAAAAATAAAATAAAAATAAATTTTTAATTGATTTTTGCATTAAAAACTAACGCATGCAATGGTAAAAATCAATGTTGCTTTATAAATGGGCACCCCTGTTAGTTAACCGCTAGTGGTTAACCTAACCACCAGGGTTTACTCTCAAACTTTCTTTGGGGTAGTTTTGAGCACATTTGGTATTAGAGCCATCTTGTTGCTCGTTGTTCGTGATTTGTGGAAGTATTTCAAAAGCTGGAGGTTTTTCTAGTTTTTTTAGAGTTTTTATGTGGATTTAGGGGGGACCTTTGTTTTTGGTCATTTTGGGCTCAAACAGACATCACTGTTGCGCTCAGAGCGCCCAAAAACCCTAGAATCCATATAAAACTTATCCATTTTGGACAACTTGCCTTTGAGGAAAAAAAATTTGGTTTCCAGTGCCATACAGGGACGAAACCGAGAAAAAAAATTAAAAAAACTTTTTTTTTCTAAGGTTTTTCAAGCGTTTAAAAATGCACCATGTGCATTTAAATTTGGCGCAGTCGTTGTGCTGCTGCCGCTCCCCCGTGACCCGGCCAGCGCCCTGCTCTGACCTTCGCACGACCCCCGCTGCCCTATGCACCGTCGCCCCTGGCCCGCTCCACTACCCCTTCGCCCATCGCTGCTCTGCCGGGAGTCGTTCGCCCAGCCGCCCCGCTCTGGCAACCACTGCACCACTCGGTTTCGGCACCGCCACTCGGCGGGCGTTAAGCCCCGCGGGCTTATGTATGCCCTACGGCCGGCCATATGCATGACCAGGGGCCCCAACTTAGCCCCTTGCATGCGCCATGCACCCAGGGGCTCTTTTTTTCAGCCCCGGGGGCTTAAAACCTAGTTTTTTGGTGCCTTCTGACCTCCTAGCACTGTTTTTGCTCTATCTGGAGCATACAGAGGCTTTTTTTGGACTTCTTTATATCTTCGGAAAGCTCTTTTCGATTATGGAGGTTAGGTTTTTTAGCTCTGTTGTTTTAACAGTGTTTTTTGCTGTCAAAGTCCGATGTCTATTTTTTTCCTTCCGGGAGCCCTATCTTGCTCATCCAGACTCTGTTTTTGGAAAACCAGATATCGTCAGAAAGCTGGTTCAATAAAATTTTCAGTTACAGGGGTATTTTTTCTAGATTCTTCTCTAGGTTCTCTCTCCTTTGAGTTTGACATTTTTTGCACTCTGACGGATTACTTGGTTTCTACAGGTCCTAGGATCTCTTCTTCTGATCTTCTGGCTCACTCTTATTTCTGACTTCTGAGCTTGTATGCTTCTCTTCTGTTGCATTTTCTTTTCTGTAAATGCACTGAGATAAAGTGCCTACTTCTGCATATCTGGGATCTTGTTCATCTTATGTGTTATTTTTTACTTGCACTCAGTTATAAAGTGCCATGGGGGGTTATGATGTTTTTCCATTTTGTGCTAATCCACCTTTGTCAAGTGAGCATACCTTCCACGAAATTAGCCGATGTTGTGTGTCGGTGACACCACCCTTTATCCTATGCTTGTACTTCTATTGTACTGTTGGTGGGTTCACCTGTTGGTTCTATTGCTTCCTTGGTTTGATTGATCAGCTCTTCAGACATTGTCTTCTCTACCTGGTCATGCACTTCAGTAGGGGTTCCAACAGTTTCTTCTAACAGAGTTTATAGCTACATGTTTCAGAGATGCTTCTTGCTCTTTCTTGTTCCTTTCTCTGGGACATCTTTCCCTAGATTGGAGGATTTATTTCCTTCATCTAGTTTATTTCTTGTACTTGGGTACCTGATCAGGCCTTGTTGTCGAGACCCATCTTTCCTCCTTTCTGTAGTAGTTTCCTAGGTTTTGCTTCTCCCTAAGCTTATCTTAAGGGGGGGTGTTAGAGTAATAGTCCTTTGAGTTATTAATTAAATCATTTCGATCTAATTACTAACTCACCTATTCACTCTAGTTTTCTTTAGCTAACCTTAGGGTTTCCCTTTTAGGGTTTCGTGATTCCTTTATAAGGATTCACCTCTTTTATTTTAGACATGGAGTTTACACATCACATTGTAATCTAGAAACATATTGTTAATATATTGTTTTCTTGTGCACATGATGTCTCCTCTGGCTTTTTGGCCTCCATAGCTTCTTCTATCTTCTGTCTTTGCTTCTTCCATGTGACAGGTTTGCATGCAGGTGTTCTTGGGAGATTAGCTTTCAGCTTAATCTAACATCTTTTTCTTACTAAAGGGCCATTCTATTGGATAGATCATGATGGTGATCCATATGATTCTAATTTTGGAAGAGACTTTGATGAGTTTCGTGAACAATACCTCTTTGATGCTTCTATTGAGGAAGAGAAATTTTACCACACTGATTATAAATGTCAATACTATAAGAATTCCTCCTCTAAGAGTTCTCATCTTGAAAATAAAGATTGCACTTTCAAGAAAGATCATATTAATGATGAACCTTTGTCTTCTAATGATCCCCTTCCATCCTCTACTTCCTACAATACTCATACATATCCTAAAGTTGCCAAACCTTCCACAAATCCTTCATCTGAAAAAAGTCCTAATTCTTTTCATGCAGTTCCCTATAGTTATTCTCAAGGGCTACCTCTTAAAGAAAATCAAGCTAACCTTCACTTGGCTACAAATACTTTCTACAATGCTAAACCTAAAGAGCCCAATCCTTTATATTCTATAATGCCTACTTCAGCTAATCCTTCCCCATCTCTTCCCAAGTCTCCCATACAATTCCAACATGATTCCTTGTCCTTAGAAATGGCTCCGTGTGAAGAGGACTCTACAAATGATAAAGAAAATACCATAAAGAAATATCAAGATCAAGAAACCTCCTCGTCATCCAATCCTTTTCATGATGTCTCTTATCTGCATCATGGGTCTTTTGATCCCGCGCGCCCTTTCTCATTCATTCCACCATGTCTTAAGTCTTCTCCTAAGCAAGATCAAGTCACTACTTACACCGTTGAGCTTACTGACAATCAAAATAACCTTACCACACTCGTTCTTTCCAAAGATGATACTTCCATTAGGGTTATTAAAAATGGTGTTGTTACTTCCAATGTTGAGCCTATTGAAAATCAAGAGAAAAATTATGTGCTTATGCTATCCAAAGATCCTTGTCAATATCAAAGTCTTCCATCTTCTTGTTCTACCACTCCATTTTCACTTCCACTTTCTACTCTTCCTAAGTCTTTTCAAGCTTCAAACAATCCTATCAAAGAAGGTGCTCTTATTCAAGATGTTCACGATCCTATTAAAAATCCTAATGCTCACTCTAAAGATACTGATGTCCTTGGTTTTCATATACATACCGATGAACTTATTTCTTATCCTTTTGCATCTTCCACGTCCATCCTTGGACCTCTTCCACCAATACTAAGGGCTTCACATTATCCTTCCATCTTGGGTCCTTATGTCCCTTCACTTTCCCCTCCTAACTCTCCTAATTCGTCATCCATCTTGGGTCCTTACGTCCCTCCATCTTTCCTCAAGGTCAACATAGATGCATACCCTTGAATCCTTTTCATCCATCCACCCATCTAAACCAGTCATATTCTTTTTCTTCCTCCACAAGTCCCAAGTCTTTTGGAAGAAATTTGAATGTTCAATACAAGAAAAAGAAGCAATACAAGAATCCATCTAAAAAACAAGATCACCATGTCTCCTCTAATCAACATGGGGGCATAAAATCAAAAGAGATATCTAAGAAGAAAACTACAAGACAAGTATGGGTTCCAAAATCGATCATTGAAGATATTCTCTGTAAATCATCAAAAATAAATGAAAAGCCTACGACTATATGGATTCCAAAGTCTCTCTTGAAAGAGTCTCATGTTGAGAAACAAGTGAAGTTGTCATTCAAGCTTCCAAAGGCTTCCACTTCATCTTCTTCCAAAAATATTCTTTCATTCCATGCACCTAAACCGCAACCTTTGCTATCCATTTACCATATTCCTTCACGTATTCCTTCAGTCGCATTTCCTCCATCCTCTCGCCACCCTTCAAGGTGTGTATTTATGTTGATCTTGCCTTCCTTTCCATCTACCCTTTCACAATCCTTCCATTCACTATCCCTCTACCTTCTACTCTTTTTTCTCATTTGCCTATTCCTCCTATCTTCCAACCTCACTCGCTTTGCATAATTTTTTTTTCTCCATTTCTCTCTTTCATCTTCCTTTCCCTATCGATATCTTTGAGCATATCATTTTGGATCCTTGGCATATCATGGTTTATCCCTTTAAGGAGCATTATCTAAAAGCTTGCCTTCTTCTAAAAAAATTAAAAAAAATTCAATAAAAAAAAAAGAAAAGAAAAAAAATTAAAGAGAAATAAATTTGTCCTATGGTGATAACTACTCTCTTGTGGCACCTTGGATAAGTACCGTGATGAAAACTTGGCAATCAGGCATCATGCGTAGTTCTTCTACATCTTTCATCCATTCTGTATTCTCTCTTTGATCTTGGCAATGTTGATATTCACACGAACATTTGGGCTATCTTGTGCGCTATCCTACAATGATCTTGCTTTTATTTTTTTCATGTTTAGCCTTCATATCTATCTTCCTCCATTTATTTTCGCCTATCGCTATCATTTTCCCCTTTGGTCTTGATCTAATAATAAATAAATAAAAAAGTAAAACACAGTGCTATGAAGCCTCTTGACATGTCTACTCCTTTGGACTACATCCTTTCCTGCTCTTGCATATGCTTTTGTGACTTATCTTATGTTGGCCTTTCATTGCTTGTCCAAATGCGATTTACATGATGTTTCTCTTTCCCTAGCTTGGGTACTCTTGAGGAGTTTTCCTTTTAGGATTTCTTCCCTTCATTTTCCTTCATTTTCCTTGTCTTCCATCTCTTTCACCAGCTTGCTAATCCCTCATGTCCTCTACATTGCTAAAACATTGGGACTGCACAGTGTGATCTTGCTTGGGAGTTTGATGCCCATTTTGTCTGGGGGCATCCTTTGTACATAATTATTGATCGTGGAAAAATTCAAAAAAAATGATATATTGTCAAAAAATCTAAAAATTGGAAAATGTCTTGAAAAAATTATCATCTTAGTGAAAACCTAGCAATATGCGCTTTGATATATCTCAAAAAAATTATATATTTCAAAAATACAAAAAATTTAAAAAATTTAAAAATTCAAAAAAATAGTAAAAGTGCCTTGGTGAAAACCTAGAAACAGGCGCTTTGGTAGCAAAAATTATAAAAAGTCTTGAAAAAAAGAAGAAAAATATGAAAAATATGAAAAAAAATGAAAAGAGAAAAAATTGTAATAAAATCCAAGTGGTGAAAATGTAGAAACAGGCACTACTTGAGGCCTTGGCACCCTTGTTTCTTAGCGCGTGTCCTTGACACTTATCATTTCTCCATCATGCCTTGTCCTTGTTGCCTTGGTTTGGAATTGGTCTTTGTCTTTGTCTAGAGGGGTATACCTGTGTTAGCTTTGGTCTCTTAGATGCGTTCGTCTTTAGGACACCTCGCAAATGGTGTTTTTCAATACCACCCCAACTGTATTTTTCAATACAACCCCTGACATAAAGTTTTTTTCAACACTTATTGGTTTGGTCTTACCCAATTTTTTCATGTGGTCTTGCCGGCTTGCAAGCATTCAATCCTTACCCTCAGAACTTAGTATCAGTTAACACACATAAATTTTTAAACGCAACACTTAATGCTTGAGCTATGTCATGATATTTTCTTTGTGTGCTGACTATTATTGATTTTCGTTGAGTGTCCTTATCTAATAAGTCTCTCCATGATGCATAGCTAGAGGACTTGGGGAATGGGACATGTTTCTATTTGCTTCCTGCTTTATGCTTCACTATTTTTGCACAACTATTCTATTGGTCATCCTAGCCTCTATGCCTTGATGCGAGCATGGTTTTGCTATATTAAATTGGGTAAGCTAACATCGTAGTCATCTTGACCTTTATGTCTTTTATTATTATGTTATAATCTTTTCACATTCCAATCTGATATAAATCACATTCATATCTTCATAGTTTCACTTGTGACTAGTGATGATTGTGTGATTTTCTGATGTCTGTTAATAATGAACCAATGATGAAAATAAGTTCCTTTACATTCTCTTATGAATGATGAACACAAAGTCCTATGTTACAATTTATCTATTGCAAGTACACCTTTGCATTTTCATGTAGCTTGCATTGTTAGACTTCATGTTAGTTTGCATTTTTAGGCTGCATTATGAGTTTGAGGGTTTCCTTCATCTTTCTTGTGGATTTTAATCAACTGTGATCATATTCTGATCTTCATTTCCTTATCTTCTTTCGTGATCTCAATCAAAATTTTCTATCTTAAATAGTTGATTAATTTTTGAGGCATTCTCTCTCTTGAGGCAAATTCTTTTTCTTCTCTCCATTTATTTCCACTTCTTCCAAACTTCTATCTTCCATTCACTTTCACCTCACTTCTTCTTCTTCTTCTCTTCTAATTCAATCTTGGGGCATAATTTTTCATGCTTGATGATATAAATTGTTCTGTGATCCTTATATCTTTCATCTTACATCAAGAACCTTATCTTTAGTTCTATTTGATCAAATTTATCAATTTGTTGTTTCTCCTCTATCTCATTTCAATTTCAATCACGAGGGGGCAGTACCTATCAAACTTCAATCTTTGATTCAACTTTATCAATTATATCAGTCTTGCTTGAGATTCTTATCTCCAACATGTCAATTACTTATGTCGGTGTTGACCTTGTCTTTTTTAATTGTGCTTATTTTTTGTCCTGATGTGTTCCCAAATCGACCACACATCTGAGTTGTTTTATGATCCCAAGTCGACCTCACACTTCAACTGCATTCTTTGACTACATGTGTTCCCGAGTCGACCACACATTTGTCAAAGAGGGGCAAATGTATGCACCCTAAAATGGTCGCCTAGACTT
>MU227602.1:1457148-1495335 GCA_018584345.1 Thuja plicata | reverse complement strand
CTACATGTGTTCCCGAGTCGACCACACATTTGTCAAAGAGGGGCAAATGTATGCACCCTAAAATGGTCGCCTAGACTTTGGGCCCCATTTTATTATTTTATCATTTTATCAAATTTCTGAATCAATGCTTTGCAATATTTTCAATTCAAATCAATTCCCTTGATCAAATTGTAATTAATTCAATTATTTCAATATTTCCTAAGGTTTGATCATTTTTTATCTAATTAAAATATTTAATTTTCTTTTTAATTAAATAAAATTTATCTTATTTAATTATATTAAATTTCTTCCTTCTAATTAAATAAAATTCCTCTTATTTAATTAAATTCAATTTCCCCCATTTAATTAAATAAAATTCTTCTAATTTATTTAATTGAAAGAAAACCCCTCTTTTAATTAAATAAATAAAAATCCCCACTTAAAGCACTTTAATTGATGAAAAAGGAAATAAATTAAACGAAAATTAAATAAAAAATCTTTTTTCTTCACATCCTCCTAAGTGGTGGGTTTTTTTGCCTCTTAATCTCAACCATTGATCAATTCTTTTTGCCTCTTAATCTCAACTGTTCACTTTCCTATATAAGGAAATCTCTCATTCTCATTTGATAATCAATAATCATCAATCAATCAATCATCAATCATCAATCATTCATATTAGGTTTTCATAGTATTGTTATGTTGCAGGTTTGGAGAGCAATTTTGGAGGAGGATTTGAGCACTTGAGCTTAGATATTGCAACTTCTCTCTTCTTGTCTTCTTCTTCTTGCATTCATGGCTACTCATTTAGATTAGATTCATATTTATTTTCATAGATTAAACTTGCATTTATATTTCCTTTCATAGAATAATCATGCATTGTTATCATTTAGATTAATTTATTTTCATACATTGTTATCATATAGAGTAGATCTCATTTTCATGCATTTGAATCTCTCATTTCATGGTGTACTTGCATGGGCAAAACTAGGTCAATCTAAGGGCCTCCATTTCAAATCTTTGCACTCCATGACTAGAGAGCCATGGATCGATATTTGAGGCCTCATTCTTGAGCAACCTTGGATGGAATGATTCATAGAAGTGTGTTAACATTTTAGCACACAGGTACAACATAGAAGAGGAAGTTGCTAAGAGAACAATTTTGTAATCAATAAAACAACAGATGTCCTAAGTGTAGTAGAATAGAATATGTGGTCTCTAAGTCACCATTTGTATTCAAGTTATATGTTCAAGGAGAGTAGAAATGAAGAGAAGATCCAAACACAATAAATTTTTGAAGACATTATATTTTTCCATTAGTATATGCAAGGAAAAACATGATAAACACCATCAATTTATACCACACCAACACAAAGGGCACATCACTACCTGATGCCAAGGTTACTGATAATGCCAAGTACAAAGCATCCTGAGGCAACACTATTCAGTGTTACCTGATGATAGAAAAGACAAAGGAACCTGACGAGTAACCAAAAGTGCAACTCGAAAAAACATTCAAGAGTGGAACCTGAAAGATGAAGGGAACCCAATGATCAGTTCAAAGAAGGAACACTGGCAAACTTTCAATTCACAATGAAAATCAAGAATCGACAGTCAGTTACATCAAGAAAAAAGTTGATCTAACTTTCCATGTCAGATAAATCACTAAATATTTATATTTAGCTTCTTGATTTGTTTTAAATCAATTATGCGAGGGAAAAGAAATGTATTTATTATTGTTTTTATCAGTTTAACTAATTTAAAATATGCAAACTAAAGGATCAAGGTCAAATTGTATACCTTGGATCTAGAGTTGACATTGTAATGCATAATTCTAAAATAGGTCAAAGAACTTATATAAATAGAAGCTCAATCAATTATGAACATATTGTTCGATGATGATTGTAGCCACTGCGAGCATCTAAGGACTAGAAAAGAAAATTCATGCAGAAGGATAGAAAAGGATCAAAATGGTTTTCAAGAACAAGGACCAAGGCTATCGACGAGCAAGAAAAGGTATGAATCAATCACTATAGGTGATATTCATATGCTCTAAGATTTAATGGATCTTTAGTAAGAAATTATAGATTGCATACAGTCAGGTCATACATATTGTACACATTCTAACAAGTGGGGTACAATTAAGAAATCCTTTCAAGGAAGGTGGATTTAACAATCGTATTGTAATTCTTTTAACCAAGTGCACACTACATCAATGTTGCTAAAACTCTTAATAGAGTAGATCCTAACAGGTCTCCACATTAATACTCCTAACAAGGTAGATCATCATAAGTGATCAAATTGTAAGCCTTAACCAGCTCCCTTCCATTATGCAGATAGTGAAGTTTTGTGGGTGCCATCCCCACCACAATTTTTACTTCCTAACATGTGTTTTCTGCGATATCATATCTTGTGTTATGTGTATATTACTTTCATGAATGTTTCTATAAATGATGCATACAATTAAGGTTATGAATTAATATGACGTGCAAAAGAAATAATATCAGATTTGGTCGGTAATATAGTAAAGTTTGATTGCTAATGAAGAAAGGTGAAAAGTGTTAAAAGTTTTAGAGGTACTGATTCACCCCTCCCCTCTCAGTACTACTTCCCATTAATCCAAACAATTGGTATCAGAGATAAGTCTCTTCTTGGAAAGCTTAAAGGCTTAAGAGAAAAGATCATACAATGGAGAAGTACAAACTTGATAAAAATATTGAGAATAAAAAGCTTGAAATTCAGATGTTCTTTGAACAATATAAAGAAGGTAGAATTGGTATGAGACAGCTGCTGGATGAAAGAAAGAATATGGCATCTCATAGTAATGAGACATATTATCATGAAGAAGACATCCCAGATATATTTGAGTCTTTAGGATCAAATACAAACAAGACATCATAAACATCTAAAGAAATCATCACAAGCCTAACTGAAATCAATCTATAGCTGGCTGGACAAGTCAAATCTCTGCAAATTGGTCAAGAGATGTAGATGGTAAGAATGATTGATGTCATGAAGAATGCTAGGCAAGCTGAAAAAGAGAGAACACTAGCTATTGATGATAGAAGAAAGATCATAGAAAAGCTACAAGAAAAAGGAGTCTTAGATACAAAGACTTACAGAGCATCACCATGAGGTAACTAATCAGATTATTCTTATGAGTCAAGAAGAAAACAGAATGACTATGGAACTCATTGAAAGAATAAAAATTATCGGTGAACTAAGAGAAGAGAATGAAAAACTAAAGCATGAGGTTAGAATTTAGCAACAACATAATGACATGATTAAGAGAGTTGAAGAGAGTAAAAAAAGGATGGATGAATTCTTGAATGCACAAAGAAGACCCAACACCAACACTGGACTAGGGTACACCGAGCATGGAGAGTCATCAAATGAAGTTAATCCAAAAGATGCCTACACCAATCCTAGACCAAGGAAGTTGTCATGCAATCACTGTGGAAAGAAAGGCCACACCTCAAATTTTTTTAGGAGAAAAGTAAAAGGTATTCCTAAATCCACATTTACTTTCATAGGATATTGGTATAATTGTAGCAAGAAAGGACATAAAGCATATGAATATAAATCAAAGGTGAAAGAACCAAAGAAGGAAAAATATATGGAAAAGTATTGTCCCACCTATAAAATGCATGGGCACACATTTATTGAATGTAGGAAGAATAAAATTGAAGCATGGAAACCCAAAAATGAATAAAATGCATATAAACCAAGAAGAGTCAGTAATTCATATGTTTGGGACTACAATACGTGGATAAAATGCAAAACATGTGATAGATATGGTCACATTGCTGAAAAATGCATGAGACCATGGACCAAAAGGTCTAGAGGTTGGACCAACCCTAGAATGGAATGTTTTCACTATCAAAAGGTTGGACATCTAAAGAAGGATTGCAGAGACCAAATAATGGAAACCACCACTTTTGCAAATGGTAACACCATTGAAGACATAAAGAAAAAGAGAAAGAAAATGTGGAGGAAAGCTTCAACCATTGAGGAAGCTAGACCAAGCAATGCAGTAGGTGACACCTCATCCCATGGATCTGGTGACATTATCACCCCCACCTAAAGATGAACAAGTATGGAACTGCATTACACCAAGTCATATTTTGCATCAGTTCCATTATACAAATTGATAGATAGTCAAAATATGCATGAATAAAGATGCATATTATGTTACTTGTTATAATTTTGAGCAAACAACCCTGTCGAAAAAAAACATACCGCAAATCATCGGTGAACATAAAAGGATGAGATGTCTACACTTGCCGAGAATTATCAGTCAACACATAAAAAGGCTAAGTTGCTAATGTAACCTGACACCCATCGGTAAGGAAGCAAGCTTAAAATGTTGTCTTGAAACTAGATCGAGATGCATTAGTGAAAGCAACAACCTTAATAGCTATCCCGAGCATCCTGTCAACACCGACAATGTTACTTAAAGAGTTTACCCGATGAACTCCATCTTCATGACTCGACGAGTTGTTGAGAATTTATGATAGACTTAGGGAAAAAGTCTATAAATATTCAATGGAAGACTTCATTTTTTACACGCAAATGGAGAAAACAAAGAAGAGAAAAAATAGAGAAGTTAGCAGAGTGTCCTTGACTTGATCCAATGCACTCCAAAAATATCACTCACAAGTTACATGGATCGAAGTAAGTACCGAACTTACTGAAGAACTCTGTTATTATTTTCTAAAAATCCCTAAATTCAAAACACAATGGAAACCACTTCAAGAATAGTAAAATTGAAGAGTGATAAGAAGAATGTCGTTAAGTTGATAAAGAATAGAACTTGTGTGGAACCTAAATAAATGATATGACCAGAGATTACATCACAACTCGATGATTCTGGCACATTTTCAAAAATTCCATCTAGGGTTTTGTTGATAGAAGATGTAAGATCATATACCCACTGCAAGATCGCTGAGATTGGTGATATGGAGATAGATAAATCTTATAAGAATCTATGTGACGATCAAGGGAACCTAAAGGAAGAACATAAGAAATTGAAAGTAAAAGGTATAACAAATGCCCTATATTTCTCAAGGGTTTTCAAAACTGATTGGACTAGGTTAGTTCTAAGCAGAATGCATGATCAAAAGCTATGGTTGGATGAACCCAAGAAGATTACAAAGGATGTGTTACATGCTATAACAGGTTACCCTATTACCAACAAATTAAAAGAACACAAGCATCCCTCTCGACTAGAAGTTGAGAAACTCACCAATGTTGTATGGGATAACCGAGGAATTAAGGTGAACACCATCACAAATGATGAACTAAAGTTCGATGCATGTGTTATAGGGTACAAAATCTTTCATGCGAGCAAGCTAAACAACATAGCATCAAAAATAGTAAGCACAAATTATAAGATTGTCACAAAAGGAATACAGATGGATCTATGTGAGATCATGCTAAAGAAACTTGATGAAAATAGGACAACAATGAGGTCTGCCAAGACAAACACATGTAAGTTTGGCTCACTTATAATGTGTATATTCTTTTATTTTCAAGAATACTTTCCTTTAGTTGGAAAAGTGAAGTAGGACACTACCAAGCCAGTCATATTGTAGATAAGTGACCTTCTCAAGTCACTAGGTGACAAATTTGATTTAGTAATGACTAAATACTTCCTTGACTTAAAGGAAAAGATGATGGAGAGAGTAAGGATCCCTAAATAGTTGATTGGAAAGCATAGGGATGAAATATGTTTTATGGTGGATTTAGATTTCACTCACATTAAACCAGTTGTACTGAGGACAGCCTGGTTACCACCTCTTGACTATGAGATTAACATAGATCAAGAAACAAATGCAATTGGTGCACTCTTGAATGAACCACTTGATAGTAAGCAACCAAGATTTGGAAAATATGAAGAGGCAAAATCTAAGATAAAATCAGGCCTAGAAATAAAGAAGACTGTCAACAAGAAAAAAAATGGTAAAGAATCTTGAGAAGATGCTATCAGTTAATGAGGAGGAGAAAGAACAAACAAAGGACATTAAGGAACAGGGTGCCATCAGTTAAGAGGAAGATAAGAAATAATCAAATTCTGAAGGCACTAAATTTGATGTACCTCCACCTCCAACCAAGAAACCAAGGACCACAATAGCTCAGAAGACAAGGAGCCAAACTAAAAAGAAATACACTACACCTCTCAAGAAAGGTCAAGTGAGGACTTATAAGAGGAAGAAAAAAATAGAGAAGAAAACACCTGCCAAAAGGAGGAAAAGACTAGTCAGGACCAAAGCTGACATTGAAGATTCAAAACAAGATGAGCTTGATGTAGTAAATAAAATCTTAATCCCTCCAACAATTGATGATATTTCTGATTCAATTGCTACAATAGGTACCATGATTGAAAGGAAAATTAGACAATGGGAAAAACTAGAGCTAGAGGACCAACATAAAATACAAGATGCAATAATTAGGGCTATGGTCAAGTTCAAATATGTACCAGTTGATTTTTTTGACAAAATACCCAAAGAACTAGGTGACAGGATTTCACAACAATGATCTTATGCTTTGCACACCAAAAATGAAGCAAGGGAGAGGGTACTTGTCTCACTCATGCCTCCCAAATCCAAAATGGAAGAAATAAAATAAATAATGAAAAAGCATTCCAATAAATTTGTGTCAAAGATAAGAGCCTACAAGGTGCTACAAGATAAATTTATAGAGATGGACAACATGAAAGATGCTAAATGTAGACAAATACTTAATCTACCTACATAATCAACAAATTGTGAGAATCAATTACTTCTCACTGAGACACCTCATACAGAGGAGAAGAAAGATAAAGCAAGCCCAGAGAACATTGCTTTGGATAATATTGAAGATACTGAGCCCATTGACTTAGATAAAGTCATGGATGATATTGACATTCAAGTTATCACTCACTATGATTCTGATAAGGATCCATAGAAGGAGAATGATGTTATATTCATATCTCTTAAGGATCAAGAAAAGAAACAAGCATTGGAGACACAAGGAAATAAGGACATGGATGTTGGTGATGAGACATGGCCAGACACTTCCATCATTGACATAAAAATAATGGACCCTATAGAACAAATCCAAAAGGTTGAAGGTGTCACTACTCAACAAGCTCAAACCAATGAGTAGGACACAACTCTAGATGCAACACGTGGTCACACAGAGCAATATGCTAGTATTGATGAAGGCCATCAATCTTATGGAAGGAAATGAAGAATCTATTGTAGTGGATACAATCATACCCAAAGACAAGGGTGATGCAGGAACAAAGGATACAGTAGATGAACCCAAAGACACAACTGTAGAACAAGCTACTACCGATAATCAGCAAGACAAGTCTACTAATCAGAATAAAGAAGGAGAAAAATAAGTAGAGGAGGTTAAGTAGAAGGAAAAGAGTGAAGAAGCAAAGATAGATGAACCAAAAAAGAAAACTAAAGAAAAACCTGGTGAAACACCCAAGGTTGATGAAGAGACATCTTCACCTAACCGACAGGTGAACCTTGAGTAGAAGGAACAAGAGGTTTCATTTACAAAGCCTTCACCAAGCACCTCACAAAAAACAAATGAACTAGCAATGGTAGTCCATACATCTGCTTCTACTCAAATCTCAAGGAAGAAGAAGAGAAAGAACAAAATCCAGTCACTCTGGATGAAATAATTGAGATTCCAGTATGTGATCATAGAACAATGGATCCTATTGAGTTGACAAATTATGATAGACTTTGTGAAAGGAAAGCTATGTAGGATAAGCTAAGAAAATCCATGAAAGAAGCAAATGTACTTGAAGTTGCAAGAGGAATCCTTCATCAAATTGTACCTAATACAGATGTTGATCAAACAGCTCCCATGCTTGATCAATTAGTGGTTCTCACTGATGCTATCACATCTCAAAATATGGATGCTGAGAAGGCTATGGAACCTAAACTTAAGAAGAAATATGAATTCAAGTTAGCAGAGAAGATAAGCCAAGAAGTGGCACTGCAAAAGGTGAAGCTATCTGAACTGGTAAGCACATTACAACCCATAATTTCAGAAGCAATAGCCTTAATACAAAAATTATGCATATTGGGTAAACTCACAAAGGAGTATACCAATAAGATAGCACAGATTGATGCTGATCTTCAAGCTAGTGCACAAGGTCTCACAAATAATGAAGATACAATTAAAATGCACCAAGACCAGCTCAAGCAAGCTAGGAAGCCGAGACAAGACATAAATATTGTAGAAACAAAGTTCAAAGATGAGGTGAATGAGCTTCAAGCTCAACTCTTACCAACTCTCACTTTACTGCAACAACATATGACAGAGGCAAGAACACTTATTTCCACCCCAGAAATGTTTGTCCTAGACAACATTTATGATATACATCCCAGGATTGAACTAGAGCACATGGAAATAGAACTCCTCAAAGAAAAATGGTAGAAAATGATAGAAGATATAAAGAACAATCACTCCCACATTCTTGACACTCTGTAATTTACACATTTTTGACAACTTATAAGTTGTACATTTTTTGCATGAGTATTAAAAAAGGGGGAAATGATATGTACAGTCAGTCAATAAAAGGGGGAAATGAAAGGAGGAAATGATATGTACAGTCAATCTTTAAAAAGAGGAAAGAAGAAAAAGGGGAATGTATAGTACAAAGGCAAGTATACATGTACATATACTTATACTATACCGATGCATACAATTAGGGGGAGTCATATAATGACAAGGATATATACACGGTGTACATACTAAATACTTTAGTATTCTGCACATATCAGTTTTTGATACTAATGTCAAAGGGGGAGATTGAAGACATTATATTTTTCCATTAGTATATGCAAGGAAAAACATTATAAACACCATCGGTTTCTACCACACTGACAGACAGTGCACAACACTACCTGATGCCAAGGTTACCGATAATGCCAAGTACAAAGCATCCCAACGCAACACTATTCAGTGCTACCCGATGATAGAAAAGACAAAGGAACCCGATGACTAACCAACACTGCAACCTGAAAAAATAGTCAAGAGTTGAACCTGACAGTTGAAGGGAACCATATGATCACTTCAAAGAAGGAACACCGACAGACTTTGAGTTCACACCGACGATCAAGAACCGACAGTCAATTACATCCCACAAAAAGTGGATCTAACTTTCCACGTCAGATAAATCACTAAAGTTTTATATTTATCTTCTTGATTTGTTTTAAATCCATTACGTGAGGGAAAAGCAATGTATTTATTATTATTTTTATTTGTTTAACTAATTTAAAACATGCAAACTAAAGGATCAAGGTCAAGTTGTATACCTTGGATCTAGAGTTAACATTGTAATGCATGATTCTAAAATAGGTCAAAGAACTTATATAAATAGATGCTCAATCAATTCTGAACATGTTGTTCAATGATGATTGTAGCCACTAAGAGAATCTAAGGATTAGACAAGAGAATTCATGTAGAAGGACAGAAAATGATCAACTCAAGTTTCAAGAACAAGGACCAAGGCTACTGACGAGTAGGAAAAGGTATTAATCAATCACTATAGGTGATATTCATGTACTGTAAGATTTAATGGATCTATAATCAACAATTATAGATTGCATATAGTTAGGTCATACATATTATACACATTCTAATAAGGGGGGTACACTTAAGAAATCCTTTCAAGGAAGGTGGATTTAACAATCCTATTGTAAATCTCTTAACCAAGTGCACACTACATTAGTGTTGCTAAAGCTATTAATAGAGTAGATCCTAACAGGTCTCCACATTAATACTCCTAATAGGGTAGATCATCAAAAGTGATCATATTGTAAGCCTTAATTAGCTCCCTTCCATTCTGTAGATAGTGAAGTTTTGTGGGTACCATCCCCACCGCAGTTTTTACTTCCTAACAGGAGTTTTCTATGATATCATATCTTGTGTTATGTGTCTATTAATTTCATAAATGTTTCTATGAATGTTTCATACAATTAAGGTTATGAATTAATATTACATGCATAATAAATAATATTAGATTTGGTCGGTAATACAGTAAAGTTTGATTGCTAATGAAGAAAGATGAAAAGTGTTAAAAGTTTTAGAGGTACTAATTCACCCCTCCCCTCTCAGTACTACTTCCAATTAATCCCAACACTTTTAAGTCAAGAAAATAGAGTTGTGATATAGGAATATTAAAATCATAGAGGAGAATGCAACGTCTCACTAAAACATAAGATATGAAATTAGACTTCTGAAGCTTTCTTTCAAATTTACAAAGCTTTTGGAGCTAAAAATCAATGTCCTATATAACAAGGGGCTAAATCATCATACTGCTTATTTTAAGCCTCTGAAGCCCTAAGTGAGGATTTCATGGATCATGTATCCATTCCTGCAAGCTCTCCTTTCCTGCATATTTAACATATTATTAATTTATTATGCCATCTAGCAAGAAAATGCTTCAGTCAGAGTTTGAATTATTTTTATCTAAGCTCTGAAATCAATCAAAACTTAGTGTTAACATTACCTTTAAGTACAATGAGCAAGAGGTCCAAAAATCCAAATGAATTATCCTCACAACTAAGCCAAAATTTTGAGCCCATGTTCAACCAAACTGCGAATTCCTGTTTCCAATAAGATCTATTTGAAGTGAACAAAATCTCTGAAAATCCTATCCTTGAGAAAATGCAATATCAAGTATCATGTTGTGTGGGAAACACATTAAAATTTTCCTCACCATGATTCACCTTGAGTCATGAAATTTTTAAATGGAAGTTTTCAGAAAAAATTGAAAAAATAACATTTTAGTCATAACTCACTTCTTTGTTGCATACACAAATCCCAACTCAAGGGGTGTAATGTAAGCCAACACCTTAATAATTAGTTTTCCATGGTCTGCAAAGGCATAATATTAGAATCTCTTTTAAAAAGGTTTCAAATATCATTGGTGAATATGGACACATATCCCACCTGGAATAGGGGCTAGTGTCAATCAAGTCGGGATAATGGAAAAACACATTTTTCTCCTTGGTGAGACTCAAAAGATAAAAAGATAAATTTGTGGGATGATAAAAGATTAGAAAAAAAAGTGAAGATAGAGTTAAAGACAACCATTTATTAATTCCTATTGTAACTATAATCATAATCTTCTCCAACTATATAGGTACTTCATCTACACCATCTTCCATTAGGGCCTTTAAATGTTGTTAAAAGCATTTGAAGTGAAAAAACTTGTAAATTGCCTATTTTGGCAATATTAGCCTAAGAGGCTCATGAGGAGGGTTATAGGTTAGTTGGTTTTCAAAGGTTGTCTTTAAACCTTTTTAAAATCTTTAGGTTTGGGAAATTGGTGTTGTGTCATTGAGTTGACAACTTTTGTTGTCAACTTGAAAAAAATCTTGTGTTTTGTTATTGACAGTCAGTTTTAGACTGTTAGGAGATAGTTAGGAACAGTTGGATGGTTACTGTTGGGTCATTTGGCGAGTTAGAGTCTATTTTGATGTTAAATCCATGAGGAGGAAGAGGGAGAAGAGGTTGTATGTGAAACCATGACAATGTAATCAATAAAAGATTAATTTCTCTACATTTTGTATCCCACTGTCCTGAAGGAACAGTCACCGTACCCATGGTTTCAATGGTTAGTGAAATGTGAATAGAACTTGGTTAATAACATTAATACATTCCTCTACATCTATTTTTCATGTTTGTGTATTCACCTTAACTTTGGTTTGGTCTCAAGAGAGGATAACTAACTGGCATGATTGAGACTAGTGTTTGTTTGAGGGTATAGTCAGTGGATTAAGGGTTGTAACCCTCTATCATGTAAGGGAACTCCCACCCTGTGACCATTGTAGTTTTTTGGGAGATGCCTTAGTTGATTCCTTGTATTATATATGGTTTTGGATGCATGGAAGGGCGCCAGATGATGAGGGAGCAGTGACAAGCCTAGTGAAGACCCAGTGAAAGGGTGCACTTGTTAACCACCAATGGTGGTTGGAAGATATCCGATGAAGAGAGGGGGTATGTGATGGTTAAATATGTTTATATGGATATAGGGGAAGGTGTTAGAACCAGTGTTGAGGTTGTGATTTTCAGGTAAGGGTAGTTTCTACAAAGCCCTAGGTTATTAACCCAAAAGGTGAGGGTTTATCAAATGGGAGTGTGGATGTGTGAGTAAGACCAAAAAAAGTTGAAAAGTAGTGGTATTTTGTCCTTTGTCAAGACTATTTAGGATCATGGAGACCTGGAAGTAAGTGGGTGATAGGGTTGCTATGTTAGGAGAGGACTAATTAGGCCTAGAAGAAGAGAATTTAGCAATGGAAGTGTTCACCAGTAAAATGACGAAGGACTAAGATTAACATGGGTTTAGTAACTCTAAAAAAGGTATTTGAAAAGGTAGGTAATTCACCAGGCTGTTTAGGGACCTTTTGTGAAAATGGCAAAATACTATGTTTGAAGGGCTACAACACAAGCCTAGAAGGGCTACAGGAGTGGAATGGTGGGAGTTCAATAGACCAGAGTGAGTGGGGTGTTGAAACATGGTGAATAGACCATGATGAGATGATATATGGTGTTGGGAACAAGGTGAGAGGTCTAGTTGGAGATTTGGCACGGTGGAGGCACTAGGTGCACTAGGTGGCCTAGGATGGTATTGGTTCTTGGAGAGATTGGAACAAGGAAAAGTGATAGTGAACTCATGAGCATGGTTAGCTAAACCCAAACTCAAGTCTTCACATTCCCAATGCTGGGCGGCACTCTTATCTTTGAATAAATATGCAGATTTGTATGTTTTGTATTAATCCCGGGTCTTATTCGCAACTTCTTCAACCTTGAGAAGAAGCTTAGATACCCTTTCCAAGCATACAAGAAAACATACAAGAATTAGTAGCCTACAATCTAATGACTTTGAATTCTATCATTGTAGAAACTAGAAAATATAGCTCCTAATATAAATTGGTCAATCCATCAATGAGATTTGGAGTTGAATAGCTATGGAATCAGGATATTTGCATCAATCACAAACCAGTACAACTTAGCCACAAGAAAATAAATCCCAATGCAATATAAAAAAAAATAGACAAATCAATTAATATCTTGCTTTTCAAAAGTATTTAGTAGCCTTTACTCTTCTAAGGGATCAAATTATTCATAATCTTGTATTGAAAAAATAAATTAAAAAATGGGATGATCTAGCCTTCAAGGCATTTGATAAGTTGCTCTTCCCTATAGTTTAGGATAGAAATTTGGATCTCAAGTAGGAAGACATCCAAAATATTTGTGGGTATCCAACCATACCAGACATATTAATGACTTTGAACAATACCTCCAATACAATTTGTTTCCTACTTCTAGATGACACCCACTTGACAGATTTTAATGCAAATTTCAGGTTGGATGCACAGGTAACAAAGAAAATGATCTAAATAAAAGCTAGACAGTTGACTGACTAATTAGATTTCAAAAAAATTGCATTTAACTATAACACTACTTTTAGTTTAAGGACTTCAAGGCCTTAAGGGCCCTCTTAGAGAACACCATTTTTCATGAGTTTATTGCTTCTAACCAACCACTGATAGTGAAGTACCAGCACAAAAGTACGGTCAAAAAAAGACCTTTGGATGCAATATTTTAGTTTTGTTTTGGAATATTATATGCCCAAAGGTAGTTTCAATAAAAATTAAATATTTTTATAGTTTGATTACAAGATTTTTTTCAGAAGTTTGATTTTTTCTATATTAAAAGAAAGAAGTTGAATATATAAAAGACAAAAATGACATATAAGAAACTGAAAGATTATAAGTTTGGCTATAAAATCACAATGAAGTTCATTGTTAAACATATTGTATTTCTAGGCTTTGATAGAACATAAGAGAAGTGCACAATCCAGATCAATGCAAAAGCTCCTGCTTCAATTCATGTTTTTGTCATGAGGGAAATGGGGTAAGATAGACAAATTTTGTTTAGAAATGAACTATTTTCCCAAGTGCACAATGGCTTCAAGAGAATCAACTCAAAAAAGGTTACTCTAAATGAAAACCAATGATAGATTTGATATATTTGTGGTATATGAGTACATATTAAAGTGGTTTTAAGGTTTCTAGAGTTATCTCTTACTCACAATGGTGAAATATCTTCAAACTAGCCTAGAGACCTAATGAGCCAGTCTTGTAGCCCTGCAGTGACCTTTTTGGTCTTCAAACACTTCACTTTACTAAAACACTAGGAGAAATCAATACATATTCAGACACCTTCTTGGCCATATAAGAACATATAAAAAACTTAGGTATTGGTACTTTGGACCAAATTGTAGTACTCTGCATGTACCCCTGTAATTACACTAGAGATTTGGTGGTTTTACAAAGAAAATGTATCATAGGAACATCTCCAAGGTATCAACTCTTGGATAGTGTCATAAAATGAACTAAGAGGAATTAGACCCAAAACCTAGGGAACCCCAAAAGCCCCAATTTGGTTACTTCAAACCCTTGAACATAGGGCTTTGCCAATCTTGGCCTTCCACACCCTTCCAAAATCAATTGGTTGTTGATTCACCATTCATTCTACCATAAAAAACTATTCCAATCATAAAAAGGCTATGTTGTTAAGCCCAATCTCCCACTGGTAGTCCTTAGCCATCAATTCAATAGAAAACTTCACTGTTACAGTTAGTGATCACTCCTTTTCTTCAAAATTTTGCAAGTAAAGATCATTAGAACTTATGGTAAATTGTTAGTATCCTCCTTCCATGGATTCTAGGCCTTTTAGTCCATGGAAAGGATCAAGGTCTACAAACTAACTTCAAAATAGATGGAAAACTAACAAAATTCAGACTAAGCGGCTAGAAATGAAGGTACAGTCATGTAAGATGGCGCTCAATACATTCAACAGAGAAATGAATGATTTTATATTTCTTACTATTCCAACATGAACATATTAAAGAAAGATGTTAAATATTCTTGGAATCTAGAAGCTCAGCAATCCTTTGAGAAAATAAATTGGCTATTCAGGAAGCACCATTATTAAAATCTCTTAATTATGAGTTGCCTTTTCTATTTTCTTCATTCTATACTATTGTTGTAGTGTTTTTAGAAAAGGACAAGGAAGGATTTGAGCATCCAATTGCATTTTTTAAAAAATCCTTGTAGGCAACTGAGTTGAATTATGAAATCATGGAGAAGCAGGCTTATTCCTTAGTTAAGGTAGTCAAGGTGTTTAGGCCTTATTTAGTATGTGCTAAGGTGGTTTCCTATGTGCCTCATGCCGCAATCAAGGATATTTTGTCTCAAAGTAAGGTCACTAGAAAAAGTTGTAGATGGATCAACAAAATAGAAGAATTTGATCTAGAGATCAAAATCACCAAATTAGTTAGAGGATTGGGACTGACAAAATTCATGACAGATTCAAATATAGAGCTTACCCAGGTGAACATTGTGCAATAAAATGAAATGCCAACTAGGATTGTGATGCAACCATGGTATGCTGATATTGTTTATTTTTTGAAGAATAATAAATGTCCTGAGGACATGATAGAAAATAAAAGAAGGGATCAAAGACTTAGGAGCTAGAAATATGTATTGATTCAAGGAGACTTGTATTGGAAAAACAGAGATGGAATTCTTTTGTTTTTTCTTGATAGGCCTCGGTCTGAGAAGATGTTAGAACAAGTACATAGTGGTGTTTGTGGAGGCCACTATTCAACAAAAAAAATTGTACACAAGATACTTAGAGCTGGCTACTATTTTCCTTGTTTGTTCAAGGATACTCATCAGTTTGTGTAGAAGTGTGAGGCTTGTCAAAGATTTTCAAAGAAGCTAGTATATTCAGGGGATTTTCCTTTGAATTTGATCTCAATTGAAGTCCCTTTTACCCAATGGGGCATTGATTTTATAGGTGAATTTTCAGAGAAGTCTAGTGGGGGTCATAGTTGGATCCTTGTCACCACACACTATTTTAGAAAATGGGTTGAGGCTATACCAATAAAGAGGGAAACTAGCAAGGTGGTCATTGATTTTTTAATAGATAATATCATGACTAGGTATAGTGTGCCCAATAAGTTAGTAATGGATAATTCTATGTGCTTTAGGTCTGAATAATTCATTGAATTTTGTAATTAGTATGGTATTGTGATTTCATATTCTTCACCATACCATCCACAGGAAAATGGGCAAGCACAATCCAGAAAAAAGAGCATCATGAAGATAATTAAAATAATACTAGAAAAGAATAAGAAGGCTTGGAATTCAAAGCTTAATTTGGCTTTGTGGGATGATAGGGTAATAATGAAAAGATCTATAGGAGTTTCTCCTTTTGAATTGGTTTATGGAGCACAAGCTAGGTTGACATTAAAATATTTGTTACCAGTCTACAAGTTCATCCAAGATGAGGAAATAGAAGTGACTGAGCCAATGCAAATAGAATGTTGCAGTTGGTACAATTGGATGAGATCAGAAATGAAGCACTATTACAAAATCAAAAGATCCAACCGTAGTCTAAGTATTTATTTGATAAGAGAGCATCAGAAATAAAATTTTAGGTAAATGACATGGTGCTCCGATGGAATGTAAGGAATGAGGAAAAGGGAAAACATGGAAATTTTGAGTATTTATGATCAGAACCATTTGTGGTGCATGATTTACATGGTAAAGATTCTTACTTCTTGCAAAGTCCTACTGGTGAGATACATGATCTACATGTGCATGGGAAATTCTTAAAGCCATTCTTTTCCTAAGTCTTGATCATGCACAGCTATGTATATATTTGTAAATACTTTCCTAATTTTTCTTGTTCTAGGGCTGTCTATTGTGGTTTTTCATTTTTTGTCTTGGTATTCTCTTCCCATAAGTTCTCATTTTCTGGTGTTGAAATCACATTCAACCTTCCCTAGTTGGAGCCTATGTTAGCACTATAAAATTCTTGAAGTCTTTCTAGTCTTTATGGTGAAAACCCTGCTATATCCTGCTTTTTCCTTGAGCCCTAATTCATATTTCTAGTCATTGGTAAAGAAGCCCTAGACATTTCATTGTCTTGTTATGTTTTCATGTTACTTTTGTGGGCCACTTAAAATATTTTATTTCATGTGCTTTTTATCTCATCCTTTATCTCTTAATCTCTCAAAGGAATCAAATATTCTCTTTCTATTCAACAATCTAGCGCATGTTGTTGATTGGGTTGTTTTCAAGTTATGATCCTGTGGACTACACTTAATCGCCAGATAAAGTCAAGGTCAACATAAATATTTAGAAACTTGGAAAGGACTGTAGATCAGGATTGAGATGAGTTGCTAGCTTTTAATCTTGCAATGTATTAATGATGTCATAGAAAGTCTCGAGATCTAGCTTAGGTCATTGATGTAGACATGATTGTGTGGATGGCACATGATCTCATGATATAACTCAGGTTAAGAAAAGTATTCAATGATTCAAAGATACCATTGTTGCTAAATCTCTAGGTCTAATCATGGTCAATAAAAGTAAGTCAAGTTTAGTTTAGAGTTTGCGCGGACATGATCTTGACCATTCATTAGAGAAATAATTAAGGGCCTACGTTGAATCACTAGATAAAATTAAAATTCTTGTTTTCATTTTGAGATATAGTAAGGGTCGTCGATGCAGTTTTGATCAAGTGGTTTGTGCATGATCTCCAAATGAATGTAGGGTTAGTGAAATCATCTACCGACTTGGAGACAAGAGAGAATTCAAAACTAGAGGTTAAAAATGAGTTAAAGGCTAGTCAAAGGTGCAAGTTAAAGAGAAAGTACAGTTGAAAGATAGATTAGATAGTAGGCACATTCCCTAGATTGTGGAGATGGATATCTTTATCCTTTGAGGCATTGCACAAGTGTGCCACGTGGCTAGGTTTAATCTTGTGCCTGTTTTACTTAAAAGAGATCTACGATTATGTTTTAAACTGATGACAATACTTGATCTTGACTGTCCAAGGTTTTATTTGTTCCACCTATGACCATTTTAACAAATTTTCAAACATTTAAATCTTATTCTCATAGGTTTTCATGGTTTTGGACTCGGATTTTGTCTCAAAGCTAGTAATGATTCGATCTAAGCTTGTCAGTTGAGTTTACACAATTGTTGAGCCATGTAGAGACTGGAGTCTGATATGGCAAGATGCATTTATGACCAGAGTTGACAGATAGAGGTTTCTAGATTAGTTGGATTAGATGCATATAGTGGTGCATGGTCTCTTTGCATTTATGTTAAGCTATCCTCAATGTGATGACTTGGGAATTCTTTCCCTACAGAGTACTGCACTCATATTTATGGACTAGAGAAATTGATTTCAGATCAGATTTTCATAGATTGAAGAGAAAGACAGGGTTTCAACTTGATCATAGAATTGAAAGCTTTTAATGCTTGACATGAATCGCTATAAACCCTAACCCTAAATGGTTTGAAGCTTGTTGCATTCTCGTTACTATAAAGGAATTTTCAAAACCAGTTAGAGAGGGATAGAATTGTATGCCACAACAAGGCTTGTAAGATCTGAATGTTAAATTAAGACTATCAACGGTCCTTTTGGCTCTGATTTTTCATGTATTTGATGTTTTTTCAATAAGATCTATCTATATCTCCTTGAAAATTTTTGAATTCTTGTTGAATTGTAATGTCTTCTTTTAGTTTCTTGTTCTCATTTGGGTTGACTATTAAGGACTTCCAATCCATCACTTTGTAAGGTAGTGTAAAGGTTAAAAAGAGAGACAAACAAGTCCTCAATAATACTTCACCAAAATGTAAGATATTATATGTAAAGATAAAGATAATGAAGATGTTGTGATATGGTGATAATGATGATGTGAGTAATTGGATAGATGGGGAAGGCACAATTCTTCTTTTAGCCCCAAATTCACAAAGGAAAGATCCAAAATGATTAACCACAAGCAATGGTCAGTGCACAAATGAATCAACCGGTTGGAAATAAGAAGAAAGAGGAAAACCTTACATTCCAGTTTTGAGATGAAGAGTGTGTAATAGATTTAAATTGGTTAAAACCTTAATTGAAAGGAATTGTTGACAGGTAATAACCTCAAAGTATAGAAAATCTGGAAATTGCTATTTTTTGGTGTCTGTACTGAGATTTGGGAAATTCTGCAACTGAATCTAGAACAAAAACACATAGACAAAGAAAATTGAGAAATGTTTTCTTTTTCTGAGCAAGGTCAACCTTGACCCAAATACAAGGGCACAATTGCACCCCTTTATGTCAACCTTGACCTGCACTACTCTGACATAAATTTTGTTCATAGATCCTAAAAGTTTGTTGAAAAGGGTATTCAAATATTCTCTGTAATTCATTGTCTCATACTTTTACCTACAAGAAAAATGGTTTTGTTCATTGGGGGGAGGGGTTCTCCTTGGTCAAAACCCAGTTTTGGAATTAACCTTAAAATATAATTGAAATAACAGAGATAAACAAAGTAAATGAACAAATTCACCTTGCTTGTATAAAAACCCTTGTGGAGGATTTGTATCCTTGGATCCACAAGTATGGATGTGCCAAATGGTTGTAGAATGTAAGATATAGAATGTAGGATATCTCAAATCAATTGTCTTTATATCTTCAACACCAATCTTGAATGGATCTTGGAATAGGAAGAAGCTTGCATGGATGTGGATGGAGGTACCTTCAACAAGAGAGCTCCATAGAGCTTTGAATCCTTCAATGGCTACTAGTGGATCTCTTTGATGAATTGAATTCTTTAATATTCTTGAATGCTTGAATGCTTGAATGTAGATGATTCCTTTAATAGATTATCCTTTTACAGATTTCTTGATATTATTGTCTTAGCTTCCACTTAGAGAAAATGAGAGGAGAAAGACTTCCTTATATACAAGTCTAGGACACAATATTTTGGAGAGGCCAACATAGGAGAATTAAATTCCAATTAGTCTCATACCCCTAGAAGTGGACCTATATTAAATATAATTTTAATATTCGTTACGTCAAAGACCGAAACAACCAACCCAGAAGCAGAAATTAAATCTTTCCAAACACCGACATCCAGAAACTTTGTAAACTTGAAATTTGGACCCTAGGTTAGGGTCAAGGTCAACCCTAACCTAGGTCAAGGTTGAGGTCTATGTTGACCAAAATTTCAACCTTGACCCTAATGTCAAGAACCTCAAATTTACAGAGAAGGATGCGAGAAATAGGCTAGAGAGAAGTGGAAAATAGGGCAGAACAGGGGAAAAGCCAGATCCAAGTCAAAGACCCATTCAAGTCATTTGACATGACCCCAAACCACTTACTCAAAGGACTAAAATAGCCCAAAATTGAAGTTCTTCCATTTTTTGATGATACATTTAGCCCCCACTTTAGCAAGAGTATGGATTCGATGCAAACTCTTGGTAAAAGAGATCGTAAAGAAAAGATAATCTTATTGAAATAAAAGGGAGAAAGCAATCCTCAAGCCCCCAAGGACTCAAGTCCTTGTTAACCCCAATATTACAATAAGAGAGACATCACCAGTCAAAGAAAAAGAGAGAGGGTGTGATTACCTCGCTCAATGAGAACCTATATCTCATTGTGAATCACACAAGGAAACAATGCAAATAGAAAGATGGAGTTGAACCGCCTAGTGAATGTGGCTACACACTATTCAATCCATCAAGGATTTACCCTTAGTAATATTCTATTCCAAAAGAGAAAATCCAAAACATAGAGAGATCTGGTCTTAAGCACACCTTCCGACATTAAGCGATCAAAACTTTGTAAATTGAAATTGGAGGGATCAAGAGATCCTATAAGGTAAGAATCCATGCTTTAAGGATTAGTCTCTAATCCATAAAGGGAGAAAAAAAAATTAATTTTGAAAATATTTTGGAAGTACGTGTGTGCAGAAAGTGAGCAGAGTGTATGCCCCCATGTTAAAGTCATTGCTAAAACTTTAACAGGAGGAATGGCTTTAACGGAAACATAAACAATTCCACTGAATACATTTCCACTATGAGATTACCCCAAGCAAAGATAAATCAAGGGAAATACCACATAAATATACAAAGAACATAGAAGAGATCTACCTACTATGGGGTCAATATGATCATAAGATTATATATATATATATATATATATATATATATATATATATATATTGCAAATGAATTGACATCATTCCCCAAAGAAAGTAGAACTAAAATCACAATGGAGGAAATAAAATGCAAGAGTTATGAAGAAGAGTCTTTCCAGACCACAACATGGAAACCAAAAAGAACATTGATGTCATGTTGCAAATCCAAGTAGAGTACACAAGGAAAACATTTATGAACAAATAGAACAGGTACAACATAACATGAAACAACATATAGAAGAATAGAGATACATAAAGAGGAATAGTACAACAAGTTTGAGTCCTTTATCACCTTGCACCAACAAAGTAACAAGGGTCATATAAAAGAATCTAACAAAAATTTAGCAAACACATTACGGTAGAAGCACAATACAATAGGAAAACACATAAAAGGCTACCATGGAGAACAAGCCAATCAAGTGCATCACCTACTCTCCCCATCTCGATCTATATCATTTAGGGAAGGTGGGAAACTCACAAGAGGGACTATATCCAACACAGTAGGAATAATAGCCAGTTCCAAACAAGGACCCTCTTTATAATTGCAATGTTCGATACTAGGTGCAATTATCAAGTTTAAAGCATATGAGGTAAATTAGTATCAATATCAATAGTCTCATATTCATCATTAGAATCATCAAGAGTATCCTCTTCATCAAGATCAATCATAATAGAATCTAATATACCAATAGAATCACCATAATCATTCATCTTAGCATCATTATTAACATTAAATTCTTCCAACACATCAGGCATAGGCTAGTCAAAACAAGGTAAAGAAATTTGAAGAATAGAAGAATGGAACTTTTCTTGAGCCTGATGTTTCTTATGATAGATCAGTTACATTTTGTCATGTTTGAAATATGTTGAGAACTAGGAAGAACAAAAACTAGTTCCTTCACAGGTTCTATAGGAAGATTAGTAAGATTCTCAGTAGGTTGAAAAGCAATACTAGGAGCTTGATTAACTGAACTAGAATCGATGGATAAAGGAGGTATTGAAGGCGTAGGCAAAAGACCATGGTTAAGATCCATCCAAGGCATGCTTAACTCAAGAATCTTGCAATTTTTGTAGGCTTGATATGAGTTAAAAAGGTTATCAAGTCTAGAAGCACATGAATTAGGTAATGAAGGCCAAAAGAAGTCAAGGGTAGCACAATCCATAGGCCTAGAAGGTTGATATAAACTATGATTAGTTATTTTCACTTTTTCATAATGAATGAGCTTAATGAACTTATGGATACAAGAAGCAGTGACATGAATGGAAGTCAACCAAGGAAAAGCAAGCTTAACATGAAACTGATCAGAAGTAGGGACAACAAAAAAGGTAGTGTCAACAAATTTACCACAAAGTTCAACAGGCAAGTTAATAGAACCAAATGATGGATATAGAGAAAACCATTACAAGTTTGGATCCACACATCTGATGTATCATAATCATAACATTTTAAGTTCTTCATAAAAAGGTTTTATTCAGTAATGAAATTGACTAAGGAAGTAGGATCAAAAATAAAAGCACGTGTAGGTATCTTATCATAAATGTAGAGGGGACCATCATGAGCCTTAATAGTCTCATAATCACAAAGGTGATTGATAGTCCCCTAGGTCTTTTATTCTTAGTTTTTTTTTCAGGTTTAGGTTGAGGTTTCAATTTAGGCTTAGGTTGAGATGGAACTTGAAGATGAGGTTGAGGTGGAGACTAGGGTGGAGATACAGGTTGATACAAAACAACATGCTCCACATGGTTAACAATATGATTGACATCATCCATCTTTGAATCATAAACAATATCCATAGAAGATGGTTGAGAAATGGTATTAGTATCATATGTAGGAAAAGGATTCATATAGATTTGGAGGTTATGATTAAGAGGAGAGATGGATTTATTCCCACTACCATCAAAAATATCAATAGATAAAACATTAGAATCAATTAAGTCTTGAACCTTATGTTTTAGAGAATAACACTTCTCAGTATCATGGCCATTCTAACGATGGTATTGACAAAAGGCTTTGGAATCAAAGGATTTGGATGCCATCATAGTAGGAAGAAGAGGTCATATAGGAGGCAAAGTAATAATATTAGCATTCAACAATTTACTCATAATAGAATGTAAAGATTCAGAAAAAGAAGTAAACGTATGATTTAGACAAAAAGCAGTGGATGCAGTAGTGGCATTGTGGGATACACCGACTTGATCAATAACTACATTTGCTTGCTTGTTTATCTTGACATAGTTTTTAGGTTTCTAAAACTTGTTAGGATTAGAAGCAGAAACACTCTTATCAACTGGAATAGGAGCCATTGGGGTGTTGCTCTCAAATTGACCACTTGTAATTGATAATGATGAAGCGCTACACAAAGTTGTTGAAAATAGGTAAATTCACTAAGTAGAATCTTATCTCTAATATCATTTTGAAAATTTGAAATAAAAATATGATGAATATCAATATCAAGAACATGATTATAAATTTGAGCATACAAATGCTTAAATCTACCAATAAATTCAATCAATTTTTCCTTAGTATTTTGTTTACAATGCATCAAATCAGTTAAGGACATTTGCAAACCAATGTTATTTTGGAACTGTTGGATAAAGGTATTAGCAAGTTTTGGAAAATAATTAATAGAATAAGGAGGCAAGGAACAAAACCATTGCAAGGCCTTATCACGAAAATTTCTAGCAAACAACTTGGCTAAAATCCTATGGTCATGAGAATAATCACTACAAAGGATTTGAAATTTTTTAACATGAGTGACAAGATCTCCCTTAACATTTTATTTCTCAAGATGAGGCATATCGACTTGCTGAGGGACATGAGAATGAATAATGTCTAGGGATAAAGGACTACCCATGTCACATGTAGGAATACTAAACTTATATTGAGTTAAGTATGCAAGTTGTTGTTGTAAACAAGACACAGTTTGAGCCAGGCTAATGATTATGGAATCATTACAAGAAATAGGAGGCATAGAAACATTAGGAACACTGGGAAAAGTGTAGGAAGTGGTAGGAATGGAAGACACAACTGGTGGAACACTTGGAACCACAGTTGGAAGAGGGTTGGAATAGGTAAAAGGAACACTATGGCAAGAAGATTGTGAGGTAGGTAGAGACACTAGTGGAACACTCACAGTAAGAGATAGAAGTGAAAGATTCAAAGCTAGAGGATTGGAATATGGAAGAGATGTAGTCACTAAAGGAGGAGTGTAAGTAGGAATGCTAAGTAAAGAAATGGAAGAAGGTTCCACACTAGTGACAGGAGGAGTGAGTCCTATATCTTGAGCTTCTTGAGCTAAAGGTTTAACATTTAAATGCACAAGATGAGTAATACCACGCAAGAGATTAACACCTTGATCACTATCATGATGGAATTTCTTAAGAGTATCTATAGCTTGAATAAAATCTTGATTATGGTTTTCTTGAATAAGCCAATTTCCCATTTTATCAAGTTCGGTTGAAATTTTTTGAACTTGTTCAGGAGGAACTCTTAAAGAATCATCCTTATCATATAATTAGTTAGAAGATTTATGCTCCCTAGAGGGATTGGAATCATGATTGATAAAATTGTCATCTGGGATCCTAAGGAAAGGAGAGGAAGACTCAGGATCAAAGGAACCCATAAGTCTGTGAATTATTCTAACTGAGATATTATAAATAGTACTTCCATTTTCCGACGATACAAATAGAGGGTCTAATTAATTTAGGGTTTCTTTTAGAGAGAATTAAACATCCTTAGATCAATTTTAGTAAGTAAAGAAGTTAAGTGAATCAGATAATTACATCTGCTTCTAGGAAGTATGAATTGTGTATGTAAGACATAGTCAAGTTCAGTGATCATTTGAAGGATTTATGTTTGATGAATATTGTTGTAGAGTTTATTTGCATTTAAAGTGACTCCATACCCACTGGATAGGAAACTAATCTGACATGTTAGATTTGTGGTTCTCATCCAATTTTATAAAATAAAATTGTTACTATTTACTTTTCTTTATTTTATATCCACCATTCCTGCCTACTTATGAGGTCATTATAGTTGGAGGGCAGAAGATAGGTATTACCCACTTGAGTTGGTGGATTTCAAAGTGTAGAAGGTTTTAGGACCTTGTTGAACATTGCTTCTTCTCCTTGTTGAATCAATGCATGGGTCTATAGAGGAACATACCTGAGTTGTAGGTATATCAAGATCAACAAGAAAAAGAACCAACAACAAGTTTAGTTCAAGTTCTGATGGCCTAAGTGCAATTTCTTTATGAGGATAGTGGTCCACAATCAATGTCTTACTTGGGATAATTTATGCAAGCATGGCTTTAAGGGCCCCTCACCATGTGTGTTGTGTCATAGTAGTGAAGAAACTATCTCTCATATATTTTTCCAGTGTTCCTTGTCGATACATATTTGGCATCTTTGGGGGATGTATGGAATAAACATTTCTAGCATGTTTCTTCTTTGGTTGAGTTCTTTGTTAGATGAGGCAAGGCTCCTATCAAGAATTCTTTCCTTAAAGATTCTTGGAATTTTGGCCCTTATTTTATTATTTGGCATATATTTTTTGTAAGAAATCATCATATTTTTCAAGATGTATCTTTGGGGGCTCACCAGTTGTGGTGAAAAATTCTCCATTCTTTAGGGGAAACTATTTTGGAAAAATGTGACCTGAGGGAGGCTGTGGACACTGGTGATGTTATTTACTATAACCACCTCCATATTCCTCCTCCACAAGGAAGGTGTTCGGACATAATAAATAATTTAAATGGATTTTTCAAATATCTATCTACTTATGTTGACTTCCTATATTACTTTAATATTTGTTGGTCACTGCACAAATTGTGTGATTGAAGACGAGTGTTGGTTTGATGAGGAAATGATGAAGCAGTTGAATTTTTTTATTTCACAAGAATGCTTATGTGGTGGTTAAAAAATAAGGAATGGTCGTTATTTCATAACCAAGAAGTATTGAATGGTATGAAATAGAGAAATGATCACGATTTTGCACATGGTGCTTTCAAAATATTAAGAAATAGCACGACATTTATGTCTAACCAAATGTGGTATGACATCACCGCCCATGAGGTGGCGACCAGTTCTACTAGGGAATTTTTTCGCATGTATGAATGTTGTGAAAGTATTTTTAGTTTGCAAAATTATTCAGAGAGTTCTTAGTTACAAATTGAGGAGAAGTGGCTCAGTGTAGCTAATGAGTTGGGGATTTCCAGAATTATCATTAATTTGGAAGTTTGCAAGGAATGGTGCTCTAACCAGCAAGTGATTTTATTTCCTTACCCTATTTTTCTTTAAAGAAACAAGTATTCCTAAGAAGAAGGAGGAGGTGGTGGTGGGTGAAACTATAATTTATCCTCCACAACATATATTGTTGAATGTGTTACCTACTTTGTAATATGTTTGTATAAAGGGTTTATTTTTGGACATGTGGTTAGGGTGGGGGGATTCTTCAATCCCTATTCATGATTGGTCTTTGTTCTATTAATTTTAAGAAAAGAAAGACAAGAGAACCCCACTATATAGTCATTGAAGTTTAAACATGGCTAAAGTTATTATTCCTAATGTATTCATTGATGTTGAATTAATTGGTACCCTTACCACACATTACAAACCTGAAACCAGGATAGTGAGGAGAATGAATGGAACACCAATCTTTTTTATCTCCAAGGAGATGATACAACAATGTTTTGGGTTAAATACCTAATCTATAACAAAGATAGATAGGGAAAATTTAACTGTGGCCTATGAACAAATGGTTAGGATTATGGGTTGAAGAGAGGTGGAATTTCTTATGTGTAGAGAGGATGATAATAGGTTGGTTTGATTGACTAGAAAAGCACCTTTCTTAACCGCAGATTTCATGAGATTTTTTTAGAGAACATATTGGGGTTGGGGGCATATATTTTGGGAAGAACATAGAAGAAAGGTCTCTATTGACTTAATGGAAAGTGGCCAATAAATGTAATAACTACTCTTTGTTGTGTCATCTCATTTTTTTTCCAAAATGGTATCATTTTCAGGCACTCATTTGACTTGACCACTATGGATGGTCAAGGGAGTAGGTTGCCAGTGGTGCAGGGTTTAGGATAAAAATAGTAAGGATAGTGATTATAAAATATATCATCCCATATTTATGGTGTGTATTTGTTGAGTATTGGGCGGGGTGTGGTCAGAGTTCCCCCAAAAGTTTCAAGGATTTTGAGGCCAAAAGAAACCAAGCATGAGGAAAATCACATGAATAATTTAGCATATTGGATTTGCAAGTCTGACCATACTAGCTTCAAAGTGTATGGGTGTAGGTAGTATCCTCACAATTTTCCTATTTCTTGTGTCGTAAAGGGTAACATTCATTGAAATTATGTGGTAGCTCTTGTGGTCTGAGAAAGAGGTGCATTCTCCAAGGAAGAAAAGAACATATTTACCCAATGTAATTATATTTGCATGATTTTCTATAGGTTATGGGACCTTGGAGAAATTGTAGGAATATTTCCAGTCCTATTGTTTGGATAGTGCTAAAGAAAGGAATTATGAACCAGAGGGTCATATTAGGTATTTTATCAAATAATATAAGCATTCCCTTAACTTTTAGGAGGATATTGCAAGGAGTTGTCTGGACATTTTAAAAAAAAATTAGACATAGAATAAGATAAAGGTCCTTATTGAGTTGGAAAAAGAAATAATTATGATGGTATTGTCTAGATTCCATGATGAAGAGGAAAATTAGATCCTTAAAATGGAACTATGCATCCATTATTATGACAAGGTGTAGGGAAAGAGTGCAAATAATTCTATAGTTGAGGTCAGTCCTCCACCCAAAAGACCTAGAAATTTAATTATTATCCCAACCAAAGAATCCCAGGGCTAAGGAAGTATCTTCTCCCATTCCATTTTAGTCATCATCTAGGAGAGGTGATGCAGTTACAACTACCCTAAGGGAAATGAAATATATGGAGAAAGAAGGTCCTTCTTCTCCACCTTCTACGTATCCAGTGGAAGTGCATGGGTATAAGGTACCAATATAGGAAGATGAGGATCCTACGAACATTGGTGATGAAAGGGAGGATATCTCTACTAGGTTCATTGAAAAAGATGACTTCATTCATTCTCAAGGGTTTAAGAATTTTTGGGTCCAAAGGAAGATGAAGGATTATGAGGAATAAAAGAAAATTTAATTGATGGGGATTGAGGAGTCTTGACATGGAGAGATAGTGGATCAGCTAGTTAGGGAATTGAACTTAGATAATGTAGATTGCACAGTGGAGGAAGATAGGGAAATGTTGAAGAAGAGTGATATGTTTCTTGTCCCTGGACTTTCTTTGAAATAAATTTTCCTACTTGATCAGGTTAAAAATAAGTATGATCCTAATTTTATTATTGAATTTGATACAAAGGAAAAAACATGGGATTAGGGTATTATCTGAAGATAGAGACATTGGCTACCTAGGTAATTTTTAAGGGGGCTAACAAGACAAAATTGAACAATTTCTCCAAAGGAGATGATGGGTCAGCTATTGTGCAAACAGTGGGTGACACCAACCCACTTCTATCTATGAGTGAGCTCATATTTTGGGTTATGTTCAATAAAGATCAAATCAAACATATGAAAAATCAATTTGCAGCATGCTTTGAACATGCAAGTAGAGATAAATAAAGTCACTAATGAGTTATACCTCAGGGTGGGAGAACAAAATGAAGAGATCTAGAAGCTGAAAGGAAATAATCAGGCTCAAGCTCTTGTGGTCCATCACAATGCCCTGAGTGTGCCTTCTGATGATCAACATGTTAAGCCCCAAGAGAAGATAGAATAAATAATATATGCTAGGATAAAATGGGAGATCCTTGAGCACATATTTACTACTCTGGAGAAAATTCTATCTTTCTGGGTCAAGCTTGTAATAAAAAAATGCAATGATATTTATGAGGCTTACTATTTGCTGACTAAGGTGTCTAATGGATTCAGAAAGAATAAACCACTTTTACAAGATCTGGCTAGGAGATGGAAGCCTTCTTCCTATGAAATAACACATATATGTTATGTAATCCATAGATATTTTGACACCCCTGTTGAGATCCCAAGTCTCAAGTTATCACATGCAAGAGATGGAAAGATCACCTCCTCAATTTTTATGATATTCTGAGCTTTCAATGGCCTTAACTTGCGTAGGATTCAGAAAGGGTTAAGGATTATCTTGAACCAATCATAAGAGATCCAAAAAGTATAAAGATGATATATGGAAAGGAAGATGCTCTGACAGATTGATCCACGTGAAAGTGGTGGTTTTGTTGTTTTGTTTAATTTTGGGTTTTTTAATGTAACCTTTCATCTGTCGTCGGTTTTTTAGGATTAGGATTAGTTTTTAAAAAGAATTGAATGTAAACGGTTGGAAGCTTGTCACTTCAAATTAGATTTGACTAAAAGAAGAAAAACTGTCAATTGTACTCTTTTTTTATATCAATAAAATATAACCTATTTCCTTGTCCAATTGGGATATTGTATGTTTCATGAATTCAGTCTCTCTCTATTATAATCAATTCCATAACTGATTATTAGTTTTAAAACTTGTGTGTTTTGATTTCAACTCTATGATATTGATCTAAAAAATAAAAAGAAACTGCGAAGTTTTGTCCTATTGCTATCTATTTGATTGGTTCCTTTGTGAGGATTAAATATAATTAGATAGATTAATATTATAAATTCAATTTATTCACATTGATAGGATTGGGTGATTAATGATGTTTCTCATCCTTTGGAGTATTGTCTATCAGAGAAGTATGTTATGGGTTCAACAAGATTGAATATGTGACCAATTTTATAAGGGACTAGTCTTCACCTATTGAAAGGAGTAATGAATATCTAAAACTGATAAGTCTTCTTACTTTATTTTTGTTAAGTAGAGGTATACTTGAGGAATAGTCAAATAGGATTAATTAAATAAGAGTAGTAGTAAGTTCTTGTTCTTACATTATAAGTATTTCCACCTGGGAATTAAAGATTGTCAAAGAAATTTGGGTTGAAATCTTCTATAAAAAGCTCTAATTTATAAGAAGATTAGAAAAGGGGTTTACTTGCCTAGGTTCTCCCGAGCCTAAAGAGTAGAGGATTAGAACCACACCTAGGTTGAATTCTATAAGTTGGCCAAATCAGTTGGAGAGTTCAAAGATAAATATTGACATCCTTTAATGCTTTCCAATCTGTTGATTTTGGATCCAACAGATTGGTGACTCGGCATGGGAGGAGCTTAAAGAAGACTTGGTTATCACTGGGTGAGTAAAAATATTGAGTTTGTTGCAATATTGAAAATTGACTCTGTTGAGGAAAAGACTCAAAAGAAGAAAAAGAAAAGGAAAAAGAAAAATTTAATTCCTCTTAGAAAGAGGTGGAGACTCTATTGAAAAGAACCAAATGAAAGTGAGAAGAGGTTGCAAAAATCTCAGATGTTTACTATGTATTAATATAAAATCCCTTTTGAAGTTCAATATTTAGTGATACGATATACATGTACACAATTTAAAAGAGGATTTATAGCTTATGAATATTATATCCCATTGGATTTCAGAAATATCCCTGACAATCCAAAATATTTTCCTACTAAACTTAAATATCTTGTACCAAAGTTCATGGTAAGGGAAGATGAATCAATGATCAAACATTTGACAGGGTTCTATGAGTTCATTGAAAGTTTTCAGATTTGTTTAGAAGACGAGATCATGAATTTTTTTTAAATATCATTTCTAGATGTTGTAGGTGATGTTTATAGTATGCTACCCTCACAAAGTATCTCATCATGGGAATATTTTGAATAGTGGGTTTTAAATGAATTCTATGGCGTTATTGAGACAAGATAGAAAATAATAATCCACTGAATTCTTTATACAATGCTAATCACATAAATTTTGATGAAATTATTAGCAGATTGAAACAAATAACAAATAATATGGAGTCATAGATAGTTTCAAGAACACTACCAGTTGAAGAAACCATAATGATTAAATAATACCTAAATGGGGATATTTTAGAACAATTTGACCCTGATAACCTGGAATGGTACATGTCTGATTCAAATATTGAGGAAGAGGAATGCATTATCCATGAGGAAGATGTAGGAGCATATGTACTTGGGAACCATGATGACACTTTGGTAAAATCATAAACAAGTACTAGTGACAAGGAAGATAATGAATTTTTTCAGTGTCAAAGAAACTTATGATTTGTTGGACAGAGAATGTCAAAGGTATGTGCAAAAAAATGGCCCTAAGATTTTTTCGTGTGGATGAACAAGAAGAACACCCACATATATCATAAAATAATTTCTTCATTGATGGAGAGAAGGCAATGAATATTTTCAGGAAGATGATATAGTCAACCTGGGTGTGCATTCTAAGCAACAAGTTAGGGTATGTATTATTTAATTGTTTTTAGAAAAGTTATGAGATGGAATAATAGAAAAGGAGCGTGAAAATTATTGTGCTCATATTTTCAAAGTTGATGTTCCTATGCTTTCAAATATGGTATATAAAATGGAAGATCAAATATAATGGAAAAGTACTTTTGAAAATAATATTTCCTCAAATATACTATATGAGGAAGAAAAACTATTTCCAGAAAAACATGGGGTGGTGATAGATGAAATACTAATGACTCTGGTTATTTTTGTGAATATCATTCCAAGGTAGAGCTCTCTTTGAATGTATAAATTCAAGATATTTTTTTTTCAAAGATAGAACAAAGGGGTAGTGACGAAAGATTAGGGTTGTCAAATAAATTCTCTTTCAAACATGATGAAGGGGTAAATAAGAAATGTAAATTTTTCTTTTCATAAAGATCACAACAAAATTTTATTGGAAGCCCTAAATATATTTCAGATGGGATTAAACAAAGTAACTCTAAATATATGAGAAAGTGCTAGTATGATGTTGCAAGAAACCAAGGGAATGTTAAGTTATTCTTTTCAAATAAAATTGAATATTTGATAAGATATATGAATTTTTATGGAATAAATTATAAGGAGATGTATGATGATGATGGAAATATTTCCAGATCTTTGATGTTGCTTCATGATCAAAACCATGTTTTTGATAGAGGGAAAGATTGATATTTCTTTAGGGTGGCCTGGGGCCACCAATCCTAGATTGGCTCTAATTTCTATAAAGGGAATTTAATTATAAGATCCCAATAGAATAGGCACACGATCTTCTCTCCCAAAGATATTTTATGGATTCTTGTAGGCTTTGAGGAAATGTTGCTTCTCCAAATAGAGTCATTCTTGGTACATAATAAATAATTTAAATGGATTTTTCAAGTATCTATCTCCTTATTTTGATTTCCTATATTACTTTAATATTTTTTGGTCACTGCACAAATGGTCTGATAGTAGACAAGTGTTGGTTTGATGAGGAACTGATGAAGCAGTTGATTTTCTCTATTTTGCAAGAATTCCTATATGTGGACTGTGAAATAATGAATGGTCATTATTTTGCAACCAAGAAGTATTGAACAATGCCAAATAGAGAAATGATTTCCATTTCACACCTAGTGGTTTCAAAATGTTGTGAAATAGCAGGGTATTTATGTCCAACTATATGTAGTATGACATCATCACCAATGAGGTGATGGCTAGTTAAATAAGGGGATTTTTCCACGTATGAGTGTTTTGAAAGTATTTTTAATTTGAAAAAATATTCGTAGAATTCTTAGTTATAGATTAAGGAGAAGCATCCCAGTGAAGTTGATGAGCTGGGGATTTTCAGAGTGATCATTCACTTGGAAATTTGAAAGGAGTGTTGCTCTAACCAATAAGTGATTTTATTTCCTTAGCCTAGTTTTTCTTTTAAGGAAACAGTATGCCTAAGAAGAAAAGGAGGTGGTGGTAGGTGAAACTATAATCTATCCTCCACAACATAAATTCTGGAAGGTGTTACCCACTTTTCAAGATGTGGGTATGAAGGGTTTATTTTTGGACATGTGGTCAAGGTGTGGGAATTATTCTATCCCTATTGATGGCAGGTCTTTGTTCTGGTCATTTTACTCAAAGAAAGACAAGAGAACCCCACTATGTAACCCTTGGAGGCTAGACATGGCTAAGGTTATTGTTCCTAATGTATTCATTGTTATTAAACTAATTGGTGCGCTATCTACATAGTATAAACCTAAAACTAGGATAGTGAGGAGAGTGGATAAATTTCACTCTTGGTTATCTCCAAGAAGATGATACAAAAATGTTTTAGGTTAAATACCCAAGCCCTAACCAAGATAAATAGTGAATAATTCCCTATGGACTATGAATGGATGGTTAGGAGTATGGGATTAAGACAATTGAAATTATTTATGTGTTGAGAGGATGATAATAGGTTGGTTCAGTTGACTAGCAAAGCACCTTTCTTAACTGCAGATTTTGTGAGATTTTTTTAAAGAATATATTAGGGTTGGGGGAAGATATTTGGGTAAGACTATAGAACAAACATGCCTACTAAACTCATGTATATATCTATGAGGACTCAACACCATCGCCTATCACATGATTTTTATGTAGCCATAGAATTGGAAATACTTCTGCATAAGGAATTGAATGAATGAAAATTGGCCAAGAAATGTAAACACTACTCTTTGTTGTGTCATCTTATTTTTCTGCAAATAGTATCATTTTCAAGAACTCATTTGACTTGACCATTATGGATGGTCAAGGAAGTAGGTTATTGGTTCAGTTGTTGTGCAGGGTTTGGGATAAATATAGTAAGGATGGTGATTATAAAATATTTTATGACAAATTTGTAATGTCGATTTGCATAGAATTGGGTGGGAGGTGTGGTGAGAATTCCCCCTAAAGTTACAGGGATTTTGAGGCCAAAAGAAACCAAGCCTGAGGAAAATTAAATGCATTATTTCATAGATTGGATTTTCAAGTCTAACCACACTATATTCAAAGTGTGTGGGTGTAGGAAGGATCCTCACAAGCTTCCTATATTTGTATCGAAAAGCATAGCATTCATAGAATTTCTGTGGTAGCTAATGTGGTTTGAAAAAGTGGTCCATGCTCGAAGGAAGAAAGGAAAATTTTTACCCAATGTAACTAGATTTGTGGGATTTTATATAGGCTCTGGGCCTTTGGAGAAATTATAAAACCATTTCCTTTATAAAAGTGTGACAACTTTTTACTTTTACCCATCAAACATTGGACAATTCCTAAGTTTGTGGACAAAGTGGGACGTGTCAAGGGTCGGGAAAAATGAAAAATCAAATATCATAATATGGTCTCTAAAATGATTGAAAGGATGACATAAGTTTTTTAGTGGATAAGTTTAACATATTCCTCAACAAGGTTATTATCCTTGAGGACATATTTTCCAAGTTCTTGATTGAGGCTCAATTTATAATGGGCAAGAGATGAAAGGATCGCCTCCTTAGTTTGTATGGAATTATACACTTTCAATGGCCTTCACTTGTGCAGGGTTTAGAATGGGTTAAGGAGTATCTAGAACCAGTCACAAGAGCTCCAAAAGGTATAAAGAGGTTCTCTAGAAAAGAAAATGCTCTAACAGATTGATCCATGTGTATGTGGCAGTTTTTTGTTTAGTTTTATTTTGGGAATTTTATTGTAACCTTTCATCTAATTTTGGTTGGTTGGGCTTAGGACTAGTTTTGAAAATGCATTTAATTTAAATGGTTGGAAGCTTTTTGCTTCCCATTTTGGAGGGAAACCACAACCGTTCATAATAATTAGATATGACTGAAAGAAGGAAAATTCTTGATCGTACTCTTTTTTTATATCAATAAAATATACCATGTTTCCTTGTCCAATTAGGATATTGTATGTTTCCTAAATTCAATCTCTCTGTTATAATTAATTCAATGATTGATTGTCACTTTTAAAACTTTTGTGATTGGATTGCAACTCTGTGATATTGATCTAAAAAATAGAAAGAAATTGTGAAGTGTTGTCATGTTGCTTCCTATCTAATTAGTTCCTTTGTGAGGATAAAATACAATCAAACAAATTGATTTTATAAATTAAATTTATTCACATTGATAGGATTGGGTAATTGATGACGCTTCTCAACCTTTGGAGTATTGTCTATTAGAGAAGTATGATTAGGGTTCACCAAGATTAAATCTTTGCCCAATTGGATAATGGACTATTGAAAGAAGTATTAGAAATGTCCAAAACTAATAAGTATTTTTACTTTATGTTTTGTAAGTAGATGTATACTTGAAGAATAATCAAATAAGATTAATTCAATAAGATTAGTATGGAATTATTGTTCTTACATTCTAAGTATTGCCACATGAGAATTAAGGATTGTCAAAGAACTTTGGGTTGAAATCTCCTATAAAAACATCTAATTTAGAAGGAGATTAGAGAAGAGGTTTACCCATCCAGGTTTTAAAGAACCTAAGGAGAAGAGGATTACAAACACACCTTGGTTGAATTTTTTCAATTGGCCAAATCAATTGGAGAGTTCAAAGATAAAGCTTGGCATCCTTTTAGTTCTTTCCAATCTGGTGATTTGGAAACCAACAAAAGGCTCATGAGAAATAGATATAGAAACCCTCTTCAGAAGATAAATAGGGTGGAGAGGTGGAGTCCCCCTCTAAAGGGAATTCTAAAAATTAACATAGATGGGTCTTCTTAGGGAAACCTAGGTTCTGCAAGTATTGGTGGAGTTGGTAGAGATAGCTTAGGGATTGTTTAGTTTATCTTTTTTGTTTACAAATGTCATTATAGTAACAATCTGATGGAGGTTATTTCTATTTTTTATGATGTGGAGAATGCATATGCTCTTGAATAGAGTAGGCTCATTTTTAATCTGATTCGCATGTGGTTGTTCATGTGTTGTCTCACAAACATTCTGAGTAGGTTACTTGGCAGTTGGATTTGGTGGTTAACAAGAATCTTCATTAGTGTGATTCTTTGGATTATGTTACATTAAAACATATCCATAGGGAGTGGAACAGTGTAGGAGATTTATTGGCCAAATGAGCTTTTGATCACATGCAAAATTGGAATATTGTGGATAGGGGTCAATTACCTCTGGCCTTGTCTCAATAGTTAGATCATTTAGTGGACTTTTAAAGGGTTTTTTAATGCCCATGCTTTGTACTTCTTCTTGATTGAATACAATTTGACCTTTCTTTTATTTCAACTACATCCACAACATAATATCATTCTCTAAGAACCAACCTAAGATGCTCCTGCTCAATAGGCTTATACTGAATCTGTGGATCCCATACCATCTCATCCTCTTGAGATCTTTCATATGTTGTAGTACCTTGGGGAAAACCATGTACCTATCTGTACTATTGTAGTACCCTAGTGAAAATTAATATCTCAACAACTTACTGCATCCTAACAATTTGATACATACTCATGAACACATAAGGCATCTCTCTATGGTGATTTTTCCACTCCTTGCTATTCAAACAAGGTCTGGTCACTCAAGAAATTTCTCTAGTAATCAACCCCGTCCGCACAAGAATCCCTAAGCACTCCTATCAAGTACAAGGAAACCATCAATCAAACCAAATAATACTCATGGAAGAGGAGAATATGAAGCCTTCATGTGATTCTAGGTGATAGTTTGATGAACAATATTCTCATGCTGAAATAACCATCATACTCTATCCCCTCCTTCACATCCTGATCCCAATAAATCATCTTGCCAACAACTAGAATCCTCAGAATCCTATAAAATTCCTCTGATATAACTTTAATCTCACTGATGGGAAGATGAAAGGTGTGTTTCTCTAAATTCCATCTCTTAAAAATATTTTTCAATAGTCCCTTGTTTACCTTATACTCGGGCATGTTCATTAAATGTTCCAAACCACATCAATGATTCATTATGTAGTCATCATTTGATAAGGCATGAATTAGGTTCAACACTTTTGGACATGGCCCCTGAAAGTTCATGATACCCATATAAATATACAAACAAAAACACATAAAAAAATTAGTCATTCATGTCACAAATCATTCATGAACTCATCAAAAACATCAACTACATCATCAAAATCTATTCATGAAAAAATTGGGAAGCTAATTGACATCGCAAAACCCTAAAAACCATATCAAAGAGCCAAAAAGACACAAAATGATGAAAGAAAGCCCCAAAATGAGAAAGTTTCCTAGAAACAAGTTTTTATAGGTGTAGTATGAGGAAAATCTTCAACCTACAATCACTCACAAACATGAAATTGTTAGAGGGTTAGCATATGAAATTCAAGTGAAATGAAAGCAAGCAAGAAAACATAAAAAGTATCCTCATATCATCGGACAGAGAGGAAACAAGTTGCACCCAAGAGGCTTGTTTGATTTTCTCTCTTATGGGAATGTGAATGTGCTCTCTCAAACAAAAATACAATGGATCCCCAACTGGATTGATTATGATCAATGTAAGTTTAGATTAAGAGAGAAGGATTCAAGAACTAGTATGGAGTGACTAGTCTCAAACTTCTCCCAAGATGATTATATTCTAAGCTAGTTATGAACATAATATGCATATACTAGATGGAAATTAAGATTCATTCACCAATTTGAAACCTAGCATGTAATATCTAAGTGATTTAAGCATAAACTAAGAGCATATGAAAACATGAAATCTATAGCTATGAACTTCTAAAAGAAAAATAACATGATAACAATGTAATATTGAGAGTTGAAAATATGAGAGGAGAGGGCCTCTATTTATAGAGTTTTTGGAGAGAGGAAGAGGCTTGGATGAAGTGGCACCTATGTGGCATCCACATAAGAGCCACATAGGAGACACATAGACTTGAAAAGATGGCCAATTTTGAGTCAAAATTGGCATTTAATATTGAGTAGCTCAATATTTCAAAAGGGGAATCAAAGTTGTAAGAAGGAATTAAAGAGGAATGGGTGCCCATTTTGGAGAGAATTTCCCCATATGGGTGAGCATTCCCTTAGCCTTAAAAAGGTTAGGAATCACCCATTAAGCAAGGTAAAAGGACAATTAGGTGGGGAAGTATACTTAGGAAATGAGGTGATGGGCCTAGGGCAGGAATAGGGTAGGCTTTAGGGTAGGATTAATAGGTTCCTAGCTAGGGTTTTAGGGTATTATTCAAATCAAATTTGAATAAATTATGGTTTAGAAGAATTAGGAAAATGAAGGATTTAATAAATGTA
>MU227602.1:1443789-1457098 GCA_018584345.1 Thuja plicata | reverse complement strand
GAAGGATTTAATAAATGTAAATTTATTAAAAGGGGAATTTCATGAGACAAATGTATTTAAATGAAATACATTAGAATAGTATTTAAACTATTGATAAATGAAACTATTTAATTGATTGAATTAAATACTTAGAGGAATAAGAGGGAAAAATAATATTAATATTTTTGGACATCTACATTTTTTGCCTCTTTGACGTGGTGTAGCAAGTGACGTTTCATCAAAGATAAGAAAATGAGTTGCCCCAGAGGAAGAGGGTTTCTAAGAGTCATGCTGAAGCAACGATGGTATGGGGTTGTGCCCCCTCAAGAAAAGAACACAACGAAGACAATATTGTGGGATTTTCTCAAAAAAGGTTGCAACAAGGAGGAAGATAGAGGAGGGAATAAATAGAAGCCTTTTGAAATGAAATTAAGAATGCAACTAAGAATGCAAATGCAAAGATGTAATTAAATGTAGCTAATGAGCTTTGGGGATCCATTTGTGTGAAAAATATGGAGAGCACATCCGATTTTGATATTGCAAGAGGAGGTATGCATCAAGTGTTAGGAAACATAGATGACAAGATTCCTTTGCATGGACTAGACACTCAAACAAAAGCACACTACAAAAGATGCATATATCAATAGAAACCAGTCACAATGCACCAAGATATAGTAGATCGAGGTAGTGGTGACTAGGTTTGAACTGACACAAAAAGATAAAATCAATAAAGAAGGCCTCATGACCAAGCAGTCATTCGGTCAAAAGTTCTTGCCATGAACAGGATTGATGTGATGAAGGAATTGATAAGCCAACGCCAGAAGGCTACATCCTGATGGGCAAAGATTGGATTTGATTTGATAAAAGAGATTCACTGGCAAAAGTTGTGAACAGGATGGAGAGCAAGGACAGTCGGTCACAAAATTGATTTGGTGAAAAATAGTGTCGCAGTCACATGAGTTGAAACATTGTTTAAAATGAAGACCTGGAATGAATCGGAAAGAACAAAGGGTTTATGGCATGATTTTTGAGAACATTTGATGTTTTTGGAATTTTTAGAATTTTTAGAGTTTTTTGGATTTTTCACGATTTTTAAATTTTTTTTGGATTTTGTGCGTATTTCAGCTTTACAACAGGATGATATATACAAAAATATGCACGGGGGGGGTGGGAATGAGGTTGGGAAAAATGGGGGCTGGGGTGGTTAAAGAAGGTCATTTGTGAATAGTGAATAGTGAAAATTTGAGCTCTGGAGTGAAAAGATGGCTGATGAGAGGGTGAAGGGGCAACTTGAAAAGCGCGTATGCACACATGGGAGGCCCGTCAAGTGACTGGTACCAGTGAGTTAGCTATCTAAGGCCTTGCATTTATTGCTATTAAATTTATTTAATGCTTTTGGGGGTAAATGGGGCATTTATGAGGGGAAAATTGAATTGCGGATCAGAGACACTATTTCTCAAACCAGCATCTGCGAGGACGCCAATCACTAGATTGATGTCTTCGTAGACACTGATCCCTGGATCAGTGTCTTTGGAGGTGATGATACTGGACTAGCATCTTCAAAGATGTCAGACCGAGACCTACGACTTCAAAGATGGTGGTCTGCAGGATAGATGTCAGAGACGCCGGTGTATGAACCGGTGTTTCCAGCTGAACCGGCGTCTGTGCCCAAAAGGGAAAACACCGAAAGGGAGGGAAATGGGGAGACCCAGCGGGGGCTGGGGATGGGTTGGCATAAGACCTAGGGACAAGATGCCCCACTTCGGGAAGGGTTAGACTAGGACTAGAAGAAAAGGTGACTAACATGGTGGATTTTTGAAATTCTTGCAGGAGCAGTTCCCACCATTGGGATCATGAGAGCATTTCCCTCCTACCATGGAGTTGGAGTTGCAGCTAATGGAGGATGAATGAGGGTTACTAGTGGTAGTTGGGTTGGACTATGTGCCCCGTTGGCCTAGGCTATGGGCACACAATGGGATGATGACCCCATTGATTGAGTGGTGGCATAGTGACACCACCACCTTTCACTTGCCTATTGGAGAGGCGACCATTACTTTGGAGGATGTCTAGCAGATTCTGCGGATACTGACCCGAGGGGCGATTCCTTAGTATCAGTTGGAGGATAGTGATCACTATAAGGATATTTCTTTTAGGTGTCCGATGAGGTGGATATTGACATACCAGACCTGGATGCTTTGGCAGCCAGTAGTTGACAGGAGATTGAGGTGAATAGCTCTTTATATTGCAGGATTGATCAGGGGATGCATGTTAGCTGATCTGGCAGGACATGGTTTTGGCATGGGCTGGTCATGGGTGCTAGCATAGATGCTAGAGGAGGGGACCTCTTATTACTGGGGGTATGTTGTCCTAGGATAGCTATATCATGATCTACACATGGCTACGTACTGCGAGGCACACAACATGGGTACCAGGGTGACCTTGATGTTAGTGTGGGCTTGGGAGTACATTGCAGTGTTATGACCTATGAGAGTTAGGGAGTCATGATAGCCTGGGGAGCCTTATTCCTACAGATATAGGCTTCCCTTGAGATACACCTCCGTCGGCCAGACTAGATATTGGTGGCAAATTTTAGATGAGGTACAGGTTTTCTGTTGGACCCCATACAGATTATGCGAGCCATGGGGGGCTATCAACTAGGCGGCAGGAGTGGAGGATGGATTTGAGGATTTTCTATACCTTTCATATGTTCAAACTGATTGTTTTCTACTAGGGAGGACCATCCAGGGTCATGCAAAAGTTTGGGTTGCAGTAGGGAGTGGTGGCAGAGGATGCCTTACATCCTCATGTCACCAAGGAGGTAGGGACATGGGGGAGGTACACAAATGCTCTCACAGTGAGGGAATCCTAGAGGGACATGGTACAGATGGATTTTGTGGCACGATAAGACATAACAGATGCAAGGATGACCCCAGAGTACACAGCATGGTGGGCTGCACACACACACTAGTGAGACTGACGGACCCAGCTGAGGTGGCTACTCATGAGAAGCCGACAGGGGACTTGGATGTGGATGATAGGATAGATATCAGGGATGCCCCAGAAACCTTAACAGTAGGTCAGAGGAGGAGGCCGTAGAGACAAGTGAGACCTCAGATAGAGGCACAGGTATAGGATTAGGGGCCATAGGGGCCCCCATTAGCATAGGTATAGGATCAACCATAGGTATAGGTACAGGCATAGGCACAGGAACCACTAGTGCCACCACAGGTGTAGGGGCCACAGGGGCCACCCATAGGGTACATAGCATAGGAGACCTATGATAGTGTAATCGTAGAGTGAGACAGTCTTTAGACAAAGTGCATGAGACTACGAGGTTTACTAGACATGGCGGTGATGTCTGACGCGAGTCTGCATGCAAAGATTGCCCAGATACAGGGGTTATTGACTGCAGAGACAGTATGGGCTGATAGTGCAGAGGGTGCACTAGACACTCCTTAGGGCAGGGTGGACTCAGGAGCTTTTTCAATGGTGGAACTGATGCAGGATGCTAGAGAGTTGTGTACCGAGATGGGTACTCTTACAGGCTAGTTGGATATGCTAACCCTACAAATGGAGCAGGCTACCGAGCAGATTTCAGCATTGACCTCAGAGAGGGATGTAGCACTACAATGGGCAAAGGTGTACAGAGTTGAGCGTGACATCACCAAATAGACATCTATAGTAGGTGGTGGCTGAGGTGTTTGTAGCTCATAGAGATGTGAACAGGGTAGGTAGGGAGGCATCCCGTTATAGAGCACTATATCATAAGCTAGTTCCCAAGAGATAGAGACGAGACTACTCAGAGAGGTCTCATTCTCAGAGCACAATGCAGACTTCAGCGTCGCAGGGATCAGTGGGGATGCTACCACATCCACTACCAGGGTAGGGAGGTGGATCATCACAGCCACTAGTATGTTTCATCAGGGGATCAGATGACACACATTTTTTGCCTTTTTTAGATTATACATGTATATTGGCACCGAGGTGCACGTGATGTATTTTATTGACAGACATTGATATATATTTGATTGATGAGGAATCTTATGATGCTTATGATGTATAATCTATATGATGTGTTGATGCATATGACTATATGATTACTGACATTTGATGCTTGTAGGATGTGATGTATATAGATGACTTGATTATGTATATATGATGTATGACTTATGTAGGATGGATGATGCTTATATATATGATGTACTAAAGTGTGTGGATGCAAGATGTGATGTGTTTTTATGATGTATGAAATATATATGCTGATGTTTTATGATGAACCTAAATGATGTTTTAATAAATTTAAGACTAAAATGAATCTAAATGAATTGATTATGCAAGTGGTACATGAATCTAAATGTTGTAATAATGTGACATGAACTTAAAATGGATGAATTATGCAAGATGAATTAAATGAATGCCAGATGAATATAAAATGGATTATTTATGCAAGATTAAAATGAATGTGTAAATGAGTGATCAATGAAATCTAAATGTTTTAACAAAAAATGAATCTACAGATTAAAATGACTTAATTATGCAAGATGTACATGTTTTTAACAATGCAAGACTAAAATGAATCTAAAATGGATTTTAACAATGCAAGATGATAAAATGAATCCTTAAATGGATTTAACAATGCAAGATGATAAAATGATTCTAAATTGATAAAATGAATCTAAAATGGATTTTAACAATGCAAGCTAAATAATGGATTAATAATGCAAAGTTCTAAAAAGATACTAACTATTGACATGATGATTAATATAAATTAATAATGAACAATGTGACCTGAATGATGTATCTAATGCAATCTCATGATGATGAATAATGTAACTAAATTTTTAAATGAATGATGATAGATGCAATAATGATATGAGGGGTAATGGACGAAGTGGATGCAATGAGTGCAATGGGACTCACATATTTTTTTTGTGTGTGTCACAATCAACTGATAAACCAGATGGGTGGACTATGAAGGATCGGGTAGGGAATGTTAGCAAGATGATGAATTAGGATGTTAGCATAATGGCGGGAAGATGGAATGTATCACGAATGTACAAGGATCAAACTGAGTGATTAATGACAAGCGATTATGTACAAAGGTTACTGCCGAGATTTGATTGGATCATATTACTTGTCTTGATGCCTGTGTTGATTGATTAGTTGAAGAGGAAAGATAAATCCTGCAAGAACCCAAAGATGATGATGATCTAGATTTAATTTTACGAGAGGAAGGATACATCCTCAAGACTCATTTCCAAAAAGATGGGACTTACCAAGTTGATTGATCAAATGTGCACTACAAGAAAACCGTAGAACCAATGTAGGATCTTACAAGGAGCAACTCAAGACATGAGAAATATATAGGACTGACGCTCAGGGTTTGGGCTAGTACAATGTATGGACAATAATATACAATATTATGTGTACAAAAGCTCAGTATACGAGATAGGGAGATCATTGCGGACTAGTGCGTATGATATGCGAACACCTAGGGAATAAGGGAGATGCAGAGAGTAGTAAAGATGTGGTGCTGGTGATGGAAGGAAATGAGATTTTGATAGATAATGGAATGGTCCATTATGTGTGATGCCTATTTCTAGGTTTTCATCACCCATACTTGTCTAGGGTGCCTGATTGCCAAGTTTTCACCATTGGACAAAAGTTTTTCTCTTTATTTTTCTTTTTGATTTCTTTGGATCTTTTTCATTTTTTTATTTTTTTTGGATCTTTTATGATTTTTCCCAAGTGACTATTTATGAGGTTTTCACTGGGACAACCATTTTTTCAGCTTCATTTTTTTCTTTTTTAGAGATTTTTTCAGGGTTGTTTTACATTGTTTTTGTACTTTTTTATACTTTTTATTGATTTTCTCAGATAACTGGAATGAATAACCATGAGCCATCAAGCATAGAAGCACCTAAGATGAATGATGTTGATAGGATCATTCAATTTTTATCCTTTAGGAGTGGAGAGTTGATATGCCCCAGAACCGAAGCATGCAGTGACAACATATGGGCCTTGCCAGGTGACTTCAAACTTGCCTTTCTTTTCTCGATCAGTACCCACTTTCTGATTTTCTTTTAGCACAAGGGTCCCTAACTAGACCTGGTGTGGGTGGACCTTCTTGTTATAGTTCCGCTTGAGTATATTCTAGTAAACAATCAAGTCATCATAAGCTTACTGGCACTTTTCATCTAGGAGATCCAATTGTATGAGTCGTGCTACCCAGTAATCTTCATCATCAATCAGACCTCTTAGTGATACTCAGAGGGAGGGTAGTTCAGCCTCAATTGGTAAGATTGCTTCAACACTATAGACTAGGGAGTAGGGATTAGTGTTAGTAGGAGTAGGGTAATAAGTGTGATATGCCCATAGGGAAGGATTGATCTAGAGATACCAGTCACGACTAGTATCATTGACAACTTTCTTGAGGATTTTGAGGATGGTTTTATTAGTTGCCTAAGCTTGGCCATTACCTTTCGGGAAATATGGACTGGAGAAACGATGATGGATATGGAGGTGAGCACAGAGATCACTTACATGTTGATTTTCAAATGGTGTATCATGATCTATGAAGATGGTGAAGGGTATGCTGAAGTGGCAAACAATGTGATAGAGGATGAATTTGGATATCTGGACACCAGTAGTGTGTGTGAGTGAAATTGCTTTGACCCACTTTGTAAAGTCCATAGTTGTGATTATGTACTTGTGGCCTTCAGAAGAGAGGGAAGTAATCTTACCAACGAGGTCAAAAACCCAACAAGAGAAGGGCCAAGGAGGCGCAATAGGTCTGAGGTCCTGAGCAAGAGCATGGATCAAATTAGCATGTTGTTGACAAGGTAGGCACTTTTTGATGAACTCACAAGCATCATGTTCCATTGTAGGCCAATAGTACCCTGTACATAGAATTTTCTTGGCTAGGACCATGCCACTCCTATGGGCACTACAGATTCTAGCATGTACCTCTTGTAAAGCCTATGCGGCTTCATTTTCGTCTAGACATCTAGAGAGCATGTTGTGATAACCTAGACAATAAAGGGTATTTGCTACGAGGGTGTAACGGGATGATCTGTAAATAAATTTTTGGTGTTGGTTTGCAGTGAGATGAGGAGATATGATACCATTTTGTAGGTAAGCTTGAATATCATGGTACCACGGGGACTAGGGACCAACCAAGACACATATGCAATTCGATTCATTGTTCTCATAAGTAGGAGCATGTAGTTGCTCAACTAAGAATTTGTACTGCGTAGACTCGTGAGGAATCTTGAGAAGGGAGCCAATTGTGGCCATTGCATCAGCAGCTTTATTCTATAAGCATGGTACTTGTGTTATCTGCAAGTGGAGGAAGTGTACTTTCATCTTGTCAACCATATGCTTATATGGCATCAATTTGTCATCTTTGGTTTGATACTCATCCAAGACTTGTTTGATGATGAGTTGGGAGTCACCAAAGACCAAGATATCTATGATGTTCCATTCTATGGCCATGCAGAGTCCTGCAATTAGTGTTTCATATTTTGCAATGTTGTTTGTGTAGGGAAATCCCAATTTGAATGACATGGGGATGTAGTCACCTTGAGGTGTGACAAAAAGTATTCCTGCCCCTACGCTGTGAGCTTTGTAGGACCCATCAAATTAGAGTTTCCACATTGGTTTTTATTCTATCATGTACGAATGCTCATCTGGAAATACTATGACCAAAGGATATGCATCTACCAATGGTGCTTCGGCTAGCTGATCAACAATGACTTTCCCTTTGATGGCTTTTCTGTCGACATACTGAATATCAAATTCACTTAGCAACATAACCCATTTTTCCATTTGACCGGTAAGTGTAGTCCTGGAGAGAAGGTACTTGAGAGGATCCACCTTTGAAATGAGCTTGGTTGTGTGACTAAGCATGTAGTGGAAAAGTTTTTTGAGTGGCAAAGACCACTGCCAAACATGCTTTTTCAATAGGAGAATAATTGACCCCATAACCTACTAGGGTTCGACTAATATAATAAATAGCTCTTTCTTTGCCTTCATCATTCAATTGAGTGAGGAGTGCCCCTAGTGTTGTGGTAGTAGTAGAAATGTATAGAATGAGTGGTTGACTAGGTACATGTGGTACCAAGATGGGTGGATTAGCCAAGTATTCTTTGATTTTTTTGAAACTCTTCTGACACTGAGGATCCCACTTGAATGTATTATCTTTTCACAGGAGATGAGTGAATGGTTGGCACTTGTCTTCTAGTTCAGAGATGAATCGGCACACAGATTGTAGTTTTCCTTAGAGGCTATGTAGTTGTCAAAGTGTTTTTGGTGGAGGCATCTCTATGATAGCTTGTACTTAATTTGGATCGATTTCAATGCCTCGTTTGGATACAATAAACCCTACTATTTTTCCTGATGTGACTCCAAAGACACATTTTTTAGGGTTGATCATTAAGCAGTAGTGTCCAATTCTGTCAAAGACACATTCTAGAACATTTATTTGGTCTTCCCTTTTTACTGGTTTTGCCAAGATATCGTCCACATAGTCTTCAAGGATCTTGTGAGTCATGTCATGAAAAATGACACTCATGGCTCTTTGATAGGATGCCCCAGAACCAAAGGGCATCATGTTATAGTAGAAGGTGCCCCAAGGGGTTGTGAATTCTGTCTTATGTTGATCTTCTTCTACAATGCGGATCTGATTATATCCAGAAAAGTCATCTATGAGTGACAACATCTCATGTCCTACTTTGAGATCCACAATCATGTCTATGTTTGGCAAGGGGAAATCGTCCTTGGGACATGGCTTATTGAGATATCTAAAATATGTACATATCCTGATTGATTTATCAGGCTTAGAGATGGGCACCATATTAGAGATCTAGTCAGAATAGTCAATAGGGCGGATGATCTTGGCTTGGAGTAATTTTTCTAGCTCCACTTTGACAAGTAATGCCACTTTAGGGTGCATCTTTTTGAGATTTTTCTTGACAGGTTTGATGTTTGGGTCCACTGCTAGATGGTGAACCACCAAGTTGGGATCTAACCCTGGCATGTGGGAGTAAGACCATGTGAACTTGTTGATGGATTCTGTTAATAAAGTGACAAGATCACTTTCTTCTACTTCAGTCAGAGATGCTACTATGTATGTGATGGCGGGATTTTCTTAGGTACCCACGTTGACAGGTTTTGCTTCTTCAATGAGAATTGATGACTATTCAGGCTTGTAATATCAGATAAGAGGAAGAGGAGAATCTTCATCCTCTAGCACCTCAAAGAGGTTTTCACCAGGGGATACACCCTTTGTTTTTACTTTTTTATGATCAGATAGCGCCCTAGAGGGGTTTTCGCTAGGAGATCAATTTTTCTCTTTTTTATTTTTGTTTTCTATGTCCTTTTTGTGGCTAAAGCTCTCCTCTTCCCCAAAGTATGCCTTTGGGTCCAGTTTGTAGACATATGCTGAGTCTTGCCCCCAGTCACTGCTTTTCTCAATTTCTCCCATAAATCTTAGGAGCGTGTCCTCACTTTGGAACTCATCAACGTGTACGACACTTGGCTGGTCCCAGTCTATGAGTTTAGGATGGTGGAGGGGAAGGTCAATGAAGATGATGGAAATTTGTTGTAGGAAAACATTTCCCAGGAAGGTTTCATCATCAAAAACATCATCATAAGCTCTCACAACTTTCTCTTCTAAGATATCTTCAATGTTAGAAATTTCACCCAAGGATGGACAAGAGGAATAGTTAATGAACTCGTTGGTGCCCCTATTCATGTCAAATCCCATGCCAAGGATTCCAAGGCCCAAGTTATTTTTCTAGTTGGGTAGGTATAATAGGATCTTTCATTCCTTGTTCTTCATAACCAAGGCCACCTCCTTGGTAGTTCCATTTTTCTGTCACTAGTTTGTGCGTTGCGGGGTAATTATCTTTGAAGTAATTGAGGTGACTTGTGTCCTTGGGTGGTGGATCTTTATATAGCCATTGGTTGATTTTTAGTGCCATTTCCTGGCCAGTCAAAGTACCTTTTGATATAAAAGTGGTAGAACCAAATTTTAGTGCCTTGGTTGTCTCTAATTCTGTCTTGCTTAGATTAGGTTGGCAGCCTTGAGTGTGAGGATCAATTGGCAGTGCTCCAACTGCGAAGGCATCAAATAAAGTGTACTCACCAAAACCTTTATTGTTGATCTTGACCATGGACAAGGTGGAGGAGAGGATTGTTTCTGGGTCTGAATGGGTTCAAGATGAGCTGGAAACATAGGTGCCACTATCAATCCCAGGACAGTGATTGGAATGTGGAAAGGATGTCTCCAACGCATTATAGTATGCAAAGGGCTTGGGATCTGTGTGGATGGTGATCTCAGTGCCTTTATATGGTAATTTGATGCACTAATGGTAGGTGGATGGGACAACTTGCATAGAATGGATCCATGGGCTTCCAAGGAGAATGTTAAAGGGGAGGTCAAGATCAACAACATGACATAATGTATCATGGATAACTGTGCCCACTTGAATGGGAAATGATATTGGGCCTTCAAAAGTACGCTCCAGATTTTCATATTCTTTTATTGTGATGAAATCATTTGTTATATCAGCCTCAATGCAACCCAACTATTTTATGAATTTTAGAGTACACAGATTTAGGGCCGATCCATTATCTATCATGACCCATTTGATGGAAAAATATTTAACCATGACAGCGATGCGGAGTGGGAGATTATGATCAGGTTCTTCGGAGGGTACATCTATTGGTCTAAAGGAGACCCCACAAGATGCAGACAGGTGTCTGATAAGGTTTTGGAATTCAGTGAGGTTGATGTCGCTGGCAGCACGAGATTCTTGCAAGTCTTTATTGAGGATCTCTTGATAAGTGGGTGATGTGCGGAGAAGATTTGGGATGGAAATTTGGGCTAGGATATTCCCTAGGTGTTCCAAAATGTTGTATTGGGTCCCAACAGATGGGGCGGGACCAACAATTGCGACTGCTATCCTACCTCTATGAGTGGTGATGGCGCATTGGTTATCGACACCCTTGACATGGATGACATTGACAAAGGACTGGACTTGGGATATGTAGCCAATGAGATTATCATAGTTGATATATGCATTTGTATAATCTTTTGTGTCAGCTTTTTCCACTTGTTTACCCTTTCCCTGATCAGAGGACTGAGTAGGATTTCTTGGGCCTGTATCAGAAGTGTGTTTAGGGAATGCATTTTGATAAATTTTAAGGCCTTCATTTGGCGATGATTGGGTAGGAGAGTCCACTTCAATCTCCTTGCAGTCAATGAGATCCTGAATATAGTGTCTCAAATTCATGCATTTGAGGGTGGTGTGTCCCTTTACATGATGGTATTCACAGTACTCGTTGTCTTTATACCAAGCTGGCTTAGGAGTTGAATCATCAAATGGCTTGTTTTAGGATACATGAATTGGTTAGCTTGGAATAGCTTGCAGAAGATGACGTCTATAGGTTCACCCAAAGGGGTAAACATGCATTACGGTGTATTTGAAGTGTGAGGTCTTTTTTGTCCGTGCGGGACTAATATAGCATTTGTCTAATTCATAGGACCTTGGTAGTTGTGTTGATATGATGTCCCTAGAGGAGGATAGATAGGTGCACCTTGAGGGTGCATGTTTTGTTGAAATGTTGGTTGAGGATACGTGGGAGTGGGTTGTTGATATATGGGAGGAGGTTGAGGGTACATTGGTGGTGCTTGTTGATAAGTCTAGGTAGGTACATTAGGACTAGCTACCACAACTTGAATGTGTTTGGTGTCAGTGGCTCCATCTGTTACCACATTTTTGTTCTTCTTCCAGTATCATGATCGATCATTGTTATGTTTGTCAGGCTAGGATTCTTTGTAATGCTTAATGGTACCTTCTTCTACGAGACCTTGTTCAAGGTCCATACCCTTGATTCTGATGTCGTGATAAGTTTGTATACAGTTCATGCACATGTGATAGGAAATCTTAGGATGAAGGTTGTTAATGAATATTTTGATAAGATGTTGCTCTAGGGGTTGGTAAGACAAGATTGTAGTAAGCCCTTGCTAGCACTTAAGATAATCAGCTAGGCTTTCTCCTCCCTTTTGTTTGGAATTGCATAGGTCAAGGAGTGAGAGTTCATTTTTGACATTATGTGCGTTTTGGGCCACAAATTTTTTTAGATAATTTCGTGAAAGTAGAGACTGTTCCGTAAGGGATTTTGTAGAATCATTCAAGAGCGGTGCCTCCCAATATTTTGGGAAATAGTCTCATGAGGAAGTTATCACCATAGGCCACCTCTTGACAGGCCATGTAGAATTCTTTCACGTGACTCACAGGATCGCCCTTCCCCCGATATTTATCAAATTTTGGGGTCTCAAAGTGCTTGGGGAAGGGTATAGCAGTGATGGATTGATCAAATGGGTAAGGACATACCTCTTTGAACTTAAATTTTTTAGCCTCTGTCCCAGCCTTTAGCTCCTTGAGAGCATTCTTCATTTCCTCCCATTCATGATTGATTTGCTGGGGAGGATTGTTGATCGTGATGGCAGGATTTCCTAGAACCTGATATGGATTGAAAGGTGAGTATGGAGGATTCTGTGGGGGATATTGTGGTTTTTGGTATGATGGTTGTTGGTCAACGTACATGGTTTTTTGTGGTGGAAGTTGTGGTTGAGGGGAATATTGTAGTGGAGGAGGTGTCGACGCTTGATAAGATTTTTGCAACTGTTGGAAATATGCTTGTATTTGTTGAGGTGTTGGATAGGTGGGATGAACTTGTTGCACACCTATATAAGATGGAGGATAAGTGTTTTTTTGTCCCACCAGGAATGACATAATGTAGTATGAGGAAAATATTCAACCTCCAATCACTCACAAACATGAAATTGTTAGAGGGTTAGCATATGAAATTCAAGTGAAATGAAAGCAAGCAAGAAAACATAAAAAGTATCCTCATATCATCGGATAGAGAGGAAACAAGTTGCACCCAAGAGGCTTGTTTGATTTTCTCTCTTATGGGAATGTGAATGTGCTCTCTCAAACACAAATACAATGGATCCCCAACTGGATTGATTATGATCAATGTAAGTTTAGATGAAGAGAGAAGGATTCAAGAACTAGTATCGAGTGACTAGTCTCAAACCTCTCCCAAGATGATGATATTCTAAGCTAGTTATGAACATAATATGGATATACTAGATGGAAATTAAGATTCATTCACCAATTCGAAACCTATCATGTAATATCTAAGTGATTTAAGCATAAACTAAGAGCATATGAAAACATGAAATCTATAGCTATGAACTTCTAAAAGAAAAATAACATGATAACAATGCAATATTGAGAGATGAAAATATGAGAGG
>MU227602.1:1408721-1443739 GCA_018584345.1 Thuja plicata | reverse complement strand
GAAATCTATAGCTATGAACTTCTAAAAGAAAAATAACATGATAACAATGCAATATTGAGAGATGAAAATATGAGAGGAGAAGGCCTCTATTTATAGAGTTTTTGGAGAGAGGAAGAGGCTTGGATGAAGTGTCACCTATGTGGCATCCACATAAGAGCCACATAGGAGACACAAACTTGAAAAGATGGCCAATTTTGAGTCAAAATTGGCATTTAATATTGAGTAGCTCAATATTTCAAAAGGGAGACAAAGTTGTAAGAAGGAATTAAAGAGGAATGGGTGCCTATTTTGGAGAGAATTTCCCCATGTGGGTGAGCATTCTATTAGCCTTAAAAAGGTTAGGAATCACCCATTAAGCATGGTTAAAGGACAATTAGGTGGGGAAGTATACTTAGGAAATGAGGTGATGGGAGTAGGGTAGGAATAGGGTAGGCTTTAGGGTAGGATTAATAGGTTCCTAGCTAGGGTTTTAGGGTATTATTCAAAGCAAATTTGAATAAATTACGGTTTAGAAGAATTAGGAAAATGGAGGATTTAATAATTGTAAATTTATTAAAAGGGGAATTTCATGAGACAAATGTATTTAAATGAAATACATTAGAATAATATTTAAACTATTGATAAATGAAACTATTTAATTGATTGAATTAAATAGTTAGAGGAATAAGAGGGAAAAATATTATTAATAATAATATTAATATTTTTGGACTTCTACAATAGGAAAAAATGACAAAATATGCCAAAAATAATACTTTAGAGCCTGGAAATTTTTTTTTGTCGAAAATGACAAACTACACACTAAAAATGAGGAAAGAACGATTGAAAACAAAAAAAGGAAATCAAGCCCTAGCCAAAAATAATAAAAGACCAACTGAAAACGATCAGAGAAAGCTCGTATACAAGAAAAGAATTATGAAAAATGAAAAAAAATAAAACATCAATAAATCTTCTTATATTTTTTTATGACAAAAGCATTAAATGCACAAAATGAGGTTAGCGAAATGTCGATGTACCAGTGGAGAATAATGGGCAAGTCTCTTATGACATTGAATGAGCTCAAATCAGTGAGTTTTGACCAGAATCACCATCTTTGCTCACTAGAAGCTCTCTAAAATCACCAAGGGTAAATTTGAAAATGAATAGGAAACATGGTAATTTTACCCTATTATAACCCCTTAAAAGGTATTTATATCAATTTTTCAACATTTTCACCTCAATTAATACTGCAATCAGATTTATAACATCGTTATTTTTAAAATATTTGTAATATCATTATCAGAAACTCAATCAAAAAATAAAATTCAAAATTTAAAAATCAAACATACCAATTAAAAGAACATTTAAAACCACCCTAAATCATTTCAAAATAATCCAAAACCATTCAAAATCACTCAACATCATTCAATATAATTTAATCATTTAAATTTTATCACACACATTTTAATTTTTCTCCCGAGGGGGCATAATCATCACATTTTCGCAATTAAAAAAAAAACACAATTCTAATTGCATCAAATCCAAATTGGAACATCAAATTAATTCAAAACATCAAATTTTGTCATCAAATCAATCAATCTCTATCATTGATCATTAAATTCATCAAATCTTCTTGAGGAATCAAATTATTAATCATCAAATTGAATCCTCTTATGAAAATCACAGATCTGATAAAATCAAATCAAATGAATTTCATCATCAATAGGGGAATGTCAAATTCATCATGCTCTATATCAAATTGAGAGTGTCATCATGTCATCATAATTGAATCAAAAGGGGAAAATCAATTTCATCATGAACCATATCAAATTGATAGTGTCCTCATCAGGAAATCATCATCATCATTGGGTAATCAACTTAATCAGGATCCATATCAAGTTGGTTGTCTAAATGAGAATATTTGAACTGAGTAATTTTATCAGGACATGTTAGCACTGTTAAAATTTGCATGAAAATATGGTCTAAATGGTGAAAATCTTGCTAAGTCATTCTCTGTCCTTAAGCCCTAATTTTGAATTCCTAGTCGTTGGTAAGAAAGCCTTAAAACCTTCATGGATATGTTTCTAATTTGTCATTACCTTTTTTGGTGACTTAAATCTATTTAACCCATGTGCTTATTTGTTATGTCCAAGAGGGGCTGTCCCTTTTTAATTTTTGCTAAATTCTTATGCTCAATTAATTTTTCCTAAGTTCTAATGTCCCTGTTATACTTTACTTCCTTTTCATCTCCCGAGCATCTTTCTTTGATCCAATGGCTGTCGCTTTTCCTTAAAAATGCAATATGAAGATCTTTACTATTCGAGGCAATGCGATAGTGTGTCACATGTTCGTGACAGGACTAGGTCTGCACAAAGGTAAAAATTAAAAGGCAGTTTAAGTTTGATCAGATAAATGGTTGACGCTTTTCCCTTAAAGCATAAGATGAAGATCTTTATGGTTCACGACATTCTTCCTGATTGCCACGTAGCATCACTGATGTCATTGTCTCCTAGTTTTCAAAGGAAAGTAAAGAGACGGTAAGTTTAATGAAGATCTATAGTTAGCGTGAAGACTCAGAGGATAAGATGAAGGTTTTTAACCTCCAAGGAATTTGCGACCAATCAACATGTGTCCTTCTAGGTTGGATGACCTATAGTTTGGTTACCTAGGGTGAAGATAATCTACAGCCAGGTTAGTTTGAATCCAACGGATGGCGTAAAACCTTAAAGTAAAGATGTAGTTAGATTAAATCTTTGAGGCATTACACCTTTCTTCCATGTGTCCCAAGTAGGTCCAGATCAATGATAGGGTAATGAAGTTAAAGTGCAGTAACTTCAGATTTCATCTAATGGCTGGCGTAAAGCCTTGATGCAGAGATGATTGATAGATATTGTTCAAAGGCATCATGCAGAGACATTAGTAATATGCCATGTGGAGGTCAATGGTACTTTGTTTTGTGAAGAGAATAATGATTAAAGGGTGGTGAAGACAATTCTCATCAGATGGTTGGCGCATTACCTTAAAGCAGAGATGATCAGGGATTAAGTCTTTGATGCATTACGTATAATCGATACCTATTTGCCTGTGATCTTGGGGACGAAGGTAATAAGGGGGTAATAGGTTGGGTAAGTTAGAGAGGATCTAACGGTGGGCATGAAGCCTTATGAAGAGGTTGTGCAATATCTAATCTTTGGAGGCATTGCACCTGCACGATGCATGACAGATCTGATATGAGTGCCCAGGTAATTAAAGGGAGATTGACGGCTCCCTTTTAAAGTTGATAAAGGTTTAAATCTACACCGTTGATGCTTTTTCCATGCCACCTATAGCCATTGCCATCAAATTTTTGAATTTTAAATGTATTTCTCAAGGTTTTTTAACCATGGAATTGTATTCTGGGTTGCAGAGGCATTTAATTTTGAAATCTGGTCTTTGGGATCAATTTATTGAGGTCGTAGGGTGCTTAATTGACTAACTTGCAGATATTTTGATATCTCATTAATATTTCTTGGTGGAAACTTAGGGTTTATGATTAGATTCTAAAGTATTTTGACTTTCTTGTTGTTTGTCATTACTGCATTAATCTTTTTAGTCAAGTGGGTAGTGCATATCATATATTATTTTTAGATCTTTTGAAGAAAGATCAATCAGTGGAGAATGAAGGATAAGTGCATATTAGATTTGTAGAAGGACAGATCTTAATCTAACATAATATTTAGGGTTTCCTTCTTCTATATGTATTAATATTTTCTCTTTTGTAAGGGTTCTGATTTCTTTGCAAGTTTTCAGAGAAGGTTCCAAGTGTGGTTCCTCTGTAAATATTTTTGCCTTTTCTCTTTGTATAGGGTGTTCTTTGTTTCCTTTATGGTTTCAGAGAAAGACATATTTTTAGTAGCAAGTTTCATGAATGAAATTGCATTATGGTTGTTTGGATATTAAGTTGTCTCCATTATGCTTCCTAAATCATATAGGTTAAGACATCAAGTGTGTTTTAGTCTTATTCATTTTTGATTTGCAATGGAGTAATTTAAAGGATGACTATGATTTATAATTTGTCTTCAGACATTTATGAGTTGGGGTATCAAGGGTATGTCAACTTGTTTTTCAGTGGATGTTGATTTATGTATTGTCTATTCTAAGATATCTTCCAAGGAGAAGAGTTAAATTCTTTGAGTAGGTAATTGTATGTTTGAATACACAGGTTGATTCTCAAGTAGAACTTTATTGATAGGTTATGTCTTATGTAAGGCATATAGATATGTCAGACTATGTTGTCTTCTTTATTAATGATTTTCTTTGTAATGTTATGTTGTTCTCTAATTCCCATTGGATAAGGCACTGGTCTATGAGAGATCTAGTGTATTTCAAAAATCCATTGATCTCAAAATATAATTAAAAATTATTTCCCTTTCATGTTTATAGGAGTTAGGATAATTCTAGATTTCAAACATACTCTATGCAAATGAGATAATGGATAAGATTTGATGAAACATTGAGGTACATGTTACCTATAGCTTTGAAAGCTATTCCACAGCCATATATCTGTAAGATATTATTTGTCACAAGGAGCCATGTGTGTGCAACTTAGGTAGTTCCCACCTGAATGACTTGGATCTCAAAGTGAAGGAGGTCTTTTAACCTTGTTGAAAGTTGGCTTTCTCTTATCTCATTTCTACCAAGGGTGTTGAGTTTGTGCCCTAGGTTTGCAATCCCATAGCCCATGTCTCAGAATCTCATATAGGAAAGGAGAGTGCAGGAAATAGACCTAACATAAATGGCGGCTCTGCTAGGGATAAGAGTCAAGAAGAACATATGTACTCACTGGGGATAAGAGAGCCTTGTTTCTAGTTTAGTCAAAATCTATTCAAGAGTTATATGGTTGTTATAGATTCATATACTAACAATGAAGTATTCCTCTTATTCAAAGTGAGCCAAGGTTTGTTTGGTTCCTCATTGCAATAGTGTTTGAAAGTCCAAGTTCTTCAAGAATGTATTTATACTATCTCACAAAGAGGTGAGTGGCGACTCTAAGTTCTCTGATTTGCACTAGTCTGCATGATTGAAGAAAGGATACAAAATAAGAGAGGTGGACTTGCAGTGATAATTAAATAGATGTTTGGGCTCTTATGACTAAAGAATAGTCAAGGGAGGAATCTATATGAGACCCTATTAATGGGGTGTGTTGAGAGTTATCTAGTTTTGAAGAGGGTCAAAGTGGGGTGAAGAGATCTCTGCTGATTCAAATTTGTCCTCTGCAAAGAGGTGGCGACTCTACCAAAGATTTCAATAATGATGTGAAGGTGACTTTAGATCAATGTTTATGAAGCAAAATCATCACATCCAGGTTTTTTTTTTTTTCATTGGATAATTATTTCTCCATGAAAATCAGTTGTTAACATTTTCCCTATTAAGTGGTTAGCACTAATTGAGAGGGAAGAAAGAGGAAGTTGGTAACCATCTTGTGATTAAATATGTTTTAAAGTCAAGTGCAAGTACATCTATATAGTGAACCTTTCCAGCCTTGCATACATACATTTAATTATGCCTACTAAGATATCACAATGGAGTGGTAGACATATTTTTGGCATTAAGTATTATGCAGCTCTAAATTTAGAAGGCATTCATGGTTACCCAAATATTTTTCCACTTGAGATTAGAGAAAAATTGCCAATATTCCATGGTGGGAAAGAGGAAGATGTTGAAGGGAATTTTAGAGAGTTTTGGGACTTAATTGAGAATTTTGATATTGAACATGAGGACAATATTATGAAACTATTTTTTCAGTCCCTAGTGGGTGATGCAAGGAAGTGGTTCTCTTTTTTTCCATAGTGTTGTATCTCTTCATGGGAAGAGTTAGGTTCAATATTTTTAGAACAGTTTGGTGAAAAGGTTGATCCATCTACAGTGATAAGGAATTTCATGGAGATACAAATAATGAATGGTGAGTTGGTTCCTCCTTTAAATCTCAGATTTGCAAAAGTATTGGGGTAGATCCCAATGGATTTTAGACCAAATGATGTTGTTTTCTTGGTTGTTTATTTAGGTGTGTTTGGTAAAAGATGAGCTACTTGTTGAGAGATAAAGAACCTAAAACTTTGCATCATGCTTTTATGACAATAGTGGACATGGAAAATAATTTAAGGTATAGAACCATCCCAAGGGTTTTTTCATCTGCTAAGGATGGTTTTCATAATGTACCAAATGTAGTTGATAGGTGTGGATTAAGAAGTGATAATAAATGTCAAAATATTTTTGTCCCTGCTGATCATGTTGACCATGATTTAAATAATGATTCAAAACAAAATATGAATAAAGGTTTTTTTTGGAAAACTGTAGTTTCCCCTCACATTGAGGTTGACATGGTTAGTGAAGAATTGTGTAAAATTCTTGATGCAAAGACAGATATATATATATATATATATATATATAGGGGTTACACACCGAATAATATGGAAAATAGTTATTCTAGTTTTGGGGCTGCAAAAATAATTTGTTTGCAGTCAAATTTGGGCAGTAAAGAGGGGGTACATTTTTCATTAGGTAATGATGTTGAAGCCCCAAATGGTGAGGATCTATTATACTTTGCTGATGTTGATATTGAGGATGATTTTTTTCAACCCATGTTTTTGTCACATGGGGATGTCCAAGAAGAACTGGTTGAGGATAAGGCTTCATGGTGCCAAAATGGTTGTGATCTTTTTGAAGATAAGGTGATAGTTTATATGCAGCCTTGTGAAAAGGATGAAGACTTTTCATGTGTTGAAAGTGATTATGAGGAAACAAATTTGCTTAATAAAGTGATGAATCCTTTTATCCTAGATAATGATGATGTTAACATAAAAAATTTCAAAAAAGAATGCTCATACAAGGAATTTACACCAAAGGAAAATCACAGACAACCTTGTGATAATTATTTTCAAATAAAAGGCTTAGGCGTGCTGATGGAGATACACATGCTTTTCAATTTGTAAAACAAAGCAATAATGGAAATAATATTGATAGTTTAATTTGTATGTTTTCATCCTGTGGTTTTCCATGTGAGGTTGTGGAATCTAAGGGACATAAGGATTTATCTAAACTAGAATATGAGGTTGTAGAAGCTCAAATGTTTTTGAAAATATTTCAATATATAAGTGTCCAGTTTTGGACAACCTTATGCCAGCTCATCAAATGGATAAGGTTTCTATATATGATGGTTCCATAAATAATTTTAATAGTGCGGAAGAAGGTCTCACTCATGAACCTAAAATTATGTATCCTTTGGACCATGAGAATGATTATCAAGTTGCTAATGGTGGATCTTTATCTCACTTGTATGAGCCTATTTATGAAATATTCCAACAAGATATATCTTGTGTCATGGATGCGAGTGGTGACTACCTTCTAAAAATGGAAATGGATGCATTTAGATTTAATTTTCAGAGTGGTGATTATTCTGATGTTGTTGACATAAATATGGAAATTCTATCCCGTGGTGAACAAATAGGGATTACTAATAAAGTTTTATGGAGCATTGAATTGGGTCAAGATAAAGATGTTGAAAGTGAGCCTCATGCTTTTTTTTAGACCACATTCATTTATTTCATGTCGAGGTAGATCAAAATTGGAAAGATATACCAAGCAGTTGCTTTAACCAAATCTATTTTCCTTTTTCCAAGAATGACACATGAGGAGTGTTGACATGCCGAATTTAGCTAACATTGAATTTATCCAAGGTACTTGTCAGCATGTTCTTATTCCTGAATTGCACAAATTGGTCATAAATGATTATCCTTTTTCTTTGAAAAGTAATGAAGGTATAGAGATTGATGATTTCAAGCATCAAGTTGAAAAGGAGTATTTTCTTTCTGAAATCTAGCATGACAAGTATGTTCAAGATTTTTGTAGTGGTCTGGATTTTGAAGAATGTTTTGATGGGTTTGATATTAACTTTCCTTGTAGCTTTGAGTTTGTGATGCAAAATAGTATATTCCTTTATAAGGATTATATTCTTAGTGATCTCATGTTGCCCTTGTTTTCAAAATATGAAAGTAAGGTTCAGAGTGGTAGAATGTTAAATGTTGCCAAGTTTTTTCTATTTACCCAGATGTTGTTTAAAGACTTTTTCAAATTAACTATATTGTTGGGTGATCAGAATCTCAATTTTGATAGAGGCAAGATGAAAAAGAATTTTGTTGATAGATTTGGGCCTTCAGTCCTGGTTTAAGTCCTTCAAATTAGGGAAGTGAGGTGCAAATATTTTTTTACTCTGCTAAAGTTGTATATATTTGTAAAATATATTCCTTCTTTTACTATTTTAGTTTTGTTTGTTGTGGCATTTTAGTTTTTAAGTTTATGTGCATCCCAAAGTGCTAATTTTCTAGTGTTGAACTTGTGTTAAACCTTCCCTAGTTGGAGCCTATATTAGCACTGTTAAAATTTGCATGAAAATGTGGTCTAAATGGTGAAAATATTGCTAAGTATTTCTCTATCCTTAAGCCCTAATTTCAAATTCCTAGCCATTGGTAAGAAAGCCCTAAACCCTTCATTGATATGTTTCTGATTTTTCATTACCTTTCTCGGTGACTTAAATTTGTTTAACCCATGTGCTTATTTGTTAAGTTTGAGTGGGGATGACCCTTTTTAATTTTTCCTGAAGTCTTAGTGGGGTGCTCAATTAATTTTTCTGAAGTTCTAATGTCCCTGTTATACTTTATTACCTTTTCATCTCCGAAGGATCTTGCTTTGATCAAACAGTTATTGCTTTTCCTTAAAGATACAAGATGAAGATCTTTATTGTTCAAGGCAATGCAACAAAGTGCCACGTGTTCGTGGTTGGACCAGGTCTACACAAAGGTAAAAAATCTAGTTTAAGTTTGATTAGATCAACGGTTGGCACTTTATGCTTAAAGAGTAAGATGAATATATTTATGGTTGGTGGCCTTTTGCCTCATTGCCACATAGCATTGTTGATGTCATCATCTTCAGGTTTTCAAAGGAAGGTAAAGAGACAGTAAGTTTAATGAAGATCTATGATCAGTAGAAAGACTCAAATGATAAGATGAAGGTTTTTAACCTCCAAGTCATTTGCGATCGATCAACATGTGTCCTTCCAGGTTGGATGACCTACAATTTGGTGACACATAATGTAGATAATCTGTAGTCAGGTTAGTTTGAATCCAATGGATGGCATAAAGCCTTAAAGTAAAGATGCAGTCAGATTAAATCTTTGGGGCATTGCGCCTTTCTGCCTTGTGTCCTAGGTGGGTCTGGATCAACAATAGGGTAATGAAGTTAAAGTGCGGTCATGTCAGATTTCATCCAACGGCTGGCATAAAGCCTTGATGTAGAGATGATTGACAGATATTTTTCAAAGGCATCGCACTTGCTTGGCATGTGTCTAGCCCAGCCAGTGTAGGTCAGACGATAATAATTTTTTATTAGATCCATTAGTGTTATGCCACATGGAGCTTAGTGGGACCTATGTTTGCAAAGACAAGAATGATTAAAGGGTGGTTAAAGTTTTCATCGGACAGTTGGTGCATTACCTTAAAGCAGAGATGATCAGGGATTACAGCTTTGAGGCATTACGCCTAATCAACACCTTTCCTCCTGTGATCATGGGGCCAGAGGTAATAAGGGGGTAAAATTTTAGGTAATTTAGAGAGGATCTGACGGTGGGCATGAAATGTTATGAAGAGGTTTTACAAGATCTAATCTTTTGAGGCATTATACATGCACACGCGTGAAGGATCTGATTTGAAAGCCTAGGTAATTAAAGGGAGATCAACAGATCACTTTTAAAGTTTATTAAGGTTTAAATATGCATCCATGGTGCTATTTTCCATGCCACCTATAGCCATTTCAATCATATTTTGAATTTTAAATGTATTTCTCAGGGTTTTTTTTACCAGGGCACTATTTTCTGGGTTGTAGAGGCATTTAAATTTGAAATCTGATCTTTCAAATCAAGTTTTTGAGGCCATTGGGAACTTAATTAACTAACTTTCTGATATTTTGATTCCTCATTAATGTTTCTAGGTATAAACTTAGGGTTTATGATCATATTCTGAAGTATTTTGACCTTTTTTGTTGTTTGTCACTTCTGCATTAATGTTTTCAGTCAAGTGGGTAGTGCATATCAGATATTATTTTTAGATCTTTTTTAAGAAATATCAATCAATGGAGAATGAAGAATAAGTGCAAATCAGATTTGCATAAAGATAGATGTCAATCATACATAATATTTAGGGTTTCCTTCTTCTAAATGTATTCCTCTCTTCTCTTTTGTAAGTGTTATGGTTTCTCTGCAAGTTTTTAGATCAGGTTCCAAGTGTGGTTCCTCTATAAATATTTCTTCCTTTTCTCTTTGTATGTGGTGTTCTTTGATTCCTTTCTGGTTAGAGAGAAAGACATCATTGTAGTAGCAAGTTTCATGAATGAAATTCCAGTATGGTTGTTTGGATATCAAGTTGTCTCCATTGTGCTTCCTAAATCATACATGTTAAGACATCAAGTGTGTTTTAGTATTGTTCATTGTTGATCTACAATGGATTCATTTAAAGGATGGATTTTATTTAGAATTTGTCTTCATACATGTATGAGTTGGCCTATCAAGGGTATGTCAACTTGTCTTTCAGTGGATGTTAATTTATGTATTGTCTATTACAGGGTATGTTCCAAGGGGAGAGTTAAATGAACTTTGAGTAGATAATTGCATGTTTGAATACATAGATTTATTCTCAAGTAGAACTTGATTGATAGGTTATGTCTTATGTAAGGCATACAGACAAATCATAATGTATTGTCTTCTTTATTCATTATTTTCTTTACAATGTTATGTTGGACTCTGTTGCCTATTGGATAAGGTACTAGTCTATGAGAGATCTAGGGTATTTCAGAGATCCATTAATCTCAAAATATAATTGAAAATCATTTCTCTTTCATGTTGATAGGAGTTAGGATAGTTCTATATTACAAACATACTCTATGCAGATGGGATAATGCATAAGATTTGATGAAACATTGAGGTACATGTTACCTATAGGTTTGAAATCTATTCCATAGTCATATATCTACAAGCTATTATTTGTCACAAGTAGTCATGCGTGTGTAGATTAGGTAGTTCCCACTGGAGTGATGTGGAGCTCAAAGTGAAGGAGGTCTTTGAACCTTGTTTCATGTTGGCTTTCTCTTGTCTCATTTCTGTCGAGGGTGTTGAGTTTGTGCCCTAGGTTTGCAGTCCCATAGCCTTGGTCTTATAATCTCATCTAGGAAAGGAGAGTGCAATAAAAATACCTAACAAGACCCATAACAAATTACTCATTCTCATCAGCATCACTATGTTCAAATATATTCATCTAACGGTAATCAATTTCATCATGACCCATATCAAATTGGTTACCCTAGATTCAATAAACAAATCTCTTATTGAACATCACACAAAATGTAGACTTAAATCAAAAAATCAGATTGTGAGCATTTTCATCAAGCTCCATATCAAATTGTTCACTAATCGCTCTATCTGACATCAAAGTTTGCTAATCTATCATCTTATAAGTTCAAAAAGAAATAAGGGCAACATCATATGTTCTTTGAATTAATGCACTGATTGCACATTGATTCAAAGAGGGTAAAATATAATCACCTAGGTTTGCAATCCCATAGCCTTGGTCTTAGAATCTCATCTAGGAAAGGAGAGTGAAAGAAAAATACTTAATAGGACCCATAAAAAATTACTCATTCTCATCAGCATCAGTATGTTCAAATATATTCATCTAATGGTAATCAATTTCATCAGGACCCATATCAAATTGTTTACCCTAGATTCAATAAACAAATCTCTTATCGAACATCACAAAAAATGTAGACTTAAATCAAACATCATCAGATTGTGAGTAGTTTCATCAAGATCCATAACAAATTGTTTACTAATCACTCTATCCGACATCAAACATTGGGAATCTATCATCTGATTAGCTCAACAAGAAACAAGGGCAACATCATATGTTCTTGGAATCAACACACTAATCGCACATCAATTCAAAGAGGGGAAAATATAATCACCTAAAAATGTTCAAGATAAATCAAATCACTAAATCACAACAATTTGTTCAAATTAAATCAAAGGAATCAAAACCCTAGTTATATAATTAAATATAATCAATTTAATTTCATCGTCAATTAATAGTCCATAGTCAATTAATTGTCCTAGCTAATTAATTAAACAACTATCAAAAATCCACATAGCTATAGAAATTAATTTCACTAATTTAAATAAATGTTAAATATTCCTTCAACACCCATGCCACATGTCACTCAAGGATTTTGAAGGGAACAAGTACTTGGCATAGTCAACCAATGGGAGAAAAGCACAAGGATCACTAACACGCCTTTTTCTATCTCCACCATCTATTTCAAATTAGTAAATGTTGACCATTGAATTTAAATTCAATCATTTCCCTCCTTGAGAAATCTATAAAATCACCTCAAATAAATTCATTTGATCATCCATCATTTTCATAAGGAGATCATGCTAGTTTGACATTTGAGTTGCATTAGGATATCATCATAGTTTTAATTCCTCATTTTGGCTCACTTGATCATCAAATTCAATCATGTAGTTGCATAATTCAATCAATTTATCTTACATGTAGATCATTTTCATTATGAATTGTATAATCTGTTATCAATTTCATCATTTTAGCTTCATCATTTCAACCAAATTTGTATACATTTAGATATATTTTGTGAAAATATTCCATTTCATGAGTTGTCACTCCATTAGATCAAAAAATCATTCTAAGAGCATTGATTTAGAATATGAATCCTCGTGACTAGGAATAAATAGGATGACTTTAATGAGTTTCATGTTGAGTTTTATGATATTTAGATCTCACTAACTCATTAAGCTAATATTCTATTAAATGTTGTGTGTTTTAGACAGGTGGACAAGCATACAATTTTACAAAATACATGGATCATTCGTTGTTTGGACCAATTTCATTTGATTTTAATGTATAGTTATGTATGGTTATCATTGATAATTGATAACCTTCTATTAGGGGACATTACATACAATAATATTGAAAAACATCAAATATTATGAAAATACAAATTGAAATACATGTGGAATCACATATAAAATAAATATTGAAATAAATATTTTCAAAACACATCAAATATTATTGAAACATAGTAACAATGACACACACATAAGAAATACACATAATGATTCCATAAACACAATTAATACATCAAGTGCACATAAGGAAGAGATTATATCAAAACTCATTCTATATATGGAATTTTTTGTTAAGTATGTATGTCCATATACAAATATGGCATAAAATCCAACTGGAACAAAATTTTACAAAATGTGGCATGTTCCACCTCAAAATACATACAAAATATACATGTGACAACTAAATGTGTCTATGAAATCCTAGGGTACTGGTGAATCATCCAAATGGAGCCTCTTCGAGGCAGTCTTTGGCTCTGAAGAATCCTGTACAAAATAAATATTCAAATACCAATTGAGATTAGTTAAAGTATACATCAAACTATAACTGAAATTTAAAATTGAATTCTTCTTTACCTCAAGTCTATGTCTCCTAACATGGCCAGGAGTCCTAGAATATGTAACTGGTAAAGAAGGGATATCTCCAAGACTGTGAATGTTGACCTATATATGCTCAAAAACATAATTTAATAAATTATCCTATAAAATTATCGCTGATAGGAACATAAATATACTAAGCTCCTGAATTAAAATAAAAACTTACTTGTGTGGGTCCCTCTTCTTCTTCCACTAGAGATGTAGTCAACAAGGATGTAAATCCCCACCAATGCACCTCCCTCATACTAGGTGTTACCTACAAGAGTAAAATAAGATCAAAATGTTAGTTAATATAGATTTAAAATAATGACAATCTAAATAAAAAATGTAAAAAATCCAAAAATATAAACAACTAAGTACACAATTATAGACCATGTGGTTATTAAGGCCAAAGGAAATGGTTGTAAGGCAGGGCTCTTAAACTTGTGTTATGCCCTCCTCATACATCAAGATCTATCAAATAGACCATGAAAATAAACATTAATACACTCCTATGATAAGTAGATTCTTATAATCATTTTAAGCTCTTTAAAATCTTAATTAACTTCCCCTTTTCACTGTGTGCTATTGCACCTCCCTCCCACTGCACATCACTTGTAGCAGGTGCATCCTATGAGAGAAAAGTAAGATGAAAATGAAAATAAATACTTAATTTAATCATCACAATTTAAATGATAAGTATGTATACTAATAAAAAAATTAAATAAATTAGTGTAGAAATGTATACCATAGAGCTATCAAATCCAAATGTAATAGTCGAGAGTGTGGCATCATGAACCTATCTCATCTCATCCTCGGACATTAGTTGAGCATAAATAGATTGTAAATAAACATAAATGAACCATATTTCTAATATAAATATTCATTTAGAACTAAATGCACTATGAATTTACAAATTAAGTCTTACCACAACATTCTCCAAAAATGATGGAGGTGCCTCCTCAACTATTTCATGAGATAAATATTAAGGGTGTGCTCTATTCCATATGATATCATTTGTTGCACCATTTATATCATACACCTCATAGTTGGTTGTGTCAAGAGGATCCTAGAGATGCCTTCTGACAGGAGCAAAGCATATCTTCTTTCATATAGTGTAAGTATGGGGCACACAAATATCTACACCTGAGGAGGATGTGCTAGAATGATCTGATCCAATGGGAGATGATCACCACCATCTAGTTGTGCTAGTGACATAGTTCTAGGAATCAAATGCCTACTAAATGAGTGAAAGGACCTAATGATCTGTGAGGTTTCATGTGAAATGATGAATGGATGTTGCACTATACGAGGGTGATAAATGAGAGGAGGAGAATGTATGGTCCCTATACAATTTGGCATGCCCCTAGTCTATTATGTGGAATACATTTACCCACACCCATGAAATCTATCATGCTCTAGTAATACATGTACTTATGCAGCACAAACTTATTATAAATTTTCTAATAAAATAAAGCGGAGCTTCCATGTTTTTGAACAAGGAAAAAATAATTTTAGAAGGGGCCCCAAAACCCTTTACTAAACACAGCTAAAGATAGGAAATATTAAGCACAACTAGATAAAACATGTTGGTAGAAAAAGAAATCCCAACAACCAACAAAACACCAAACAACCAACAACTAACTACAAGACACGAGTCAACCAAGAATTGTTGGAAACTACAATTGAAACATTTTTTATATTTCAATTGATGTTAAACCTTAACCAGTAAGATAGTTTCTATCTTGTAAAGTGCTATATTAATTGATTGATGAAGAAGATTTAAAAAGGAGAGATAACAAGAAGACCTGGTGAAATGGTTGAGTTATGTGAAAATACGAAGGGTACTTGATGAGATTGCACCATGAAAAGGTAATTTATTGTTTATCTTAAGTCTACGTGAATTTTTGATGACTACAAGATTAGTCTTCACCGATTTACAAAGAAGAAGATTACAAAACATAAGTTCAGAGCAATTTATGTTGAGTAATGTTGATAGAAGTGCTCCTAGGTGTGCATGCACAAACTCTACTAACGATGTCACTTGTCATAGTCTCCTTTGGATCAAAATCTCACATCTAGGACCCCAATAGTCTCAATTCTCCAAGCCTAAGACTATCCTAACTCAACTCAAAGAGTTATTCTCCTTGTGCTTCACCTTGAAGGACAACTATCAATAATTGTGTCTCAATGCTTCACTCAAACTTGAAGGATTCTAAGCACAAATCCTTCATATAAACTTCACCAATGCTCCAATGGTAGTGTCCACCATAAAAAAATTCCTTTGGCATCCTTCCAAATCCATTGGAATGGGTCTTCAAACTCCAATTAGTCGAGTTCAAGAATCACTCTCAATTTGGTCCTATTAGGCCTAATTTCACAATTATCCCTATCCAGAGGGTTTTTCTAGATTCTTACCCAAAAATTTCAAATAACCCCCAAAAAAAATTAGGATCCTGGTACCCATTTCTAGGACCAAAAATATTTTCAAGGTCTTTAGCTCCTAGATCATCCGTATAGTGGTATCCTATATTATAGGGCAAATAGGGCTAATTTGATTCCTAAAATCTAGTCCATTGATTTCTACCTAGAAATATATCTAAATGGATTGGTAAAGACCTTAGCTCTCTATTATTTATCTATAGGACCTTATATCTTCTAAAACCGCACTTGGTTTGTATATCCCAAACACTCCCTTGCATATGCATTCAAAATTCTCCCTGTCATACACCTAACAAGACACTCATTGCTCGCCTAGGGCATGACCTTAAACTTAGTAAACTGGCTCTCCAGACTTCCTACTTTATTATTTACACTATAAAGAGACTCTCATACCTATTCATCCACACCTTGAATATTTCCACGGTTGGATTCTGTGGGGGAGCCATGAAACTGAAAACCACTATGTCTCCTACAACAACTACACTGATTCCTAAATAATTTACCAAACCTAATTAATCAACAAAAAAAAAATTTTCCACTATGTGAAAAATTCTTAAAACTACTTCTACAAAATGGATCCAACCTTGGAATAAGTTATTCAATCTATCCAAGCACTTCTCCACTTGAAACAATTTGACTGTTGCAGAAAACCAGAACACAGTGCTTCTATTCACTTTCAAAATCTTGCTACATCACACACCTACCTCAGGAAATTAGCCTCAAGGTATCTAAAGATCCCTCCTCCATGTTTTTAGGCCACTAGGATTCATTTACATTCCCTAATTCAAAGGGAATCAAAATTTGTCGATGTTGCATGCAACATTTGTAAAATTGTAAATGTTGTCATAACAAAATTTTAGCATCTTTTGCATTAATGATGCAAACTAAATTTTATGACCTCTAACTTACATCAACCAATGAATAAAATTCATGGATGCCTTTTTAGGCACATTTCACATCTTTCCTAAGCCTAGAAGACTTTTAGACCACATTTCCTACTTTAGGCCTAAACTAAGGACTAACTACTAGAAAGCAATAAATTAGATGGGATTGAGTACTAACTACTAATCCTTCTAATTGTACACTTGAAAGAACTTCTAAGGTCAAAATAGAAGTCACCGACTTGGATAGAGTCAGTTATAAGCCAAAATTGGACAAAGACTTTAAGGATAGACCAGGTGCTCTTGCACTATCCTCCCCAAATGAAAAGACTTCAATCCACCCTTGGATTGAGTAAGTTGGAATCAATGCCCAACTTTTTGAACTTAGTCTCATTGGTCCAAGGTGCATCTACATCAGTTTGTCCATGCCACTTCACCAAATGTTCTTTGTAATCTTTCTTTCTAGTCAGTTTGTAGACTCTGGAATCTAGTATGTGTTCTTCCTTCTTGATTGGTGCAGGTGATAAATTGAGTTCCTCCACCTCTTGTATGACCTCAATCAAACTCTGATTTGGATCTGGTATTGGCCCTTTGTACAAGACCAAGTCTACTACATTAAACACTAGAGATAAACCAACATCCTCTGGGAGTTCTACCTTGTATGCATTTGTGCCATATTTGGCCAGTATGGTGCATGGAACAATTCTTCTCATATGAAGCTTATGTGGTACTCCTTTATATAACCTTGCCTTATTGAGATGGACCATCACTCGATCGCCAACTTGGAATTGGACATCCCTCTTTCTTTCATCCACTTTTCTCTTAATCTTATTTGTATTCTCATTCAATGTCTCTCTAACTGTCTCATGTACTTCTTGCATAGAATATGCAAAATCCTCTGCATAGCCACTACCCTTGGATCCATCCTTCAGATCTCTGAGCTCAAATATGCCTCTAGGGTGTAGGCCATAGACTATTTCAAAAGGACTCTTACCAGTAGTCCTATTCATAGTGTCATTATAAGCATACTCTGCCTGCCCAATGAGTTGATCCCAAAATTGACCATACTCCTTAGTTAAACATCTTAGGAGGTTTCCAAGACTCCTATTTACTACCTCAATTTGTCCACTAGTTTGAGGGTGATTTGAAGATCCAAAAGATAAATTGGTCCCAAGCTTTTGCAATAGAGTCTTCCAAAAATGACTCATGAATTTGGTATCTCTATCTGGTACTATTCTTAATGGTAACCCATGTATTCTAACTACCTCCTTGAAGAATAGGTGATCTATCTTACTAGCATCATGGATTGTCTTGCAGGGTACAAAGTGTGTCATCTTACTAAATCTATCCACAATAACATAAATACTATCCATTCCATGTTTTGTCTTTGGTAAACCTATCACAAAATCCATGCTCAAGAATTCCCATAGTTTGGTTGGGATGGGGAGAGGCTGGTAAAGACCTACATTGGAAGATGTATCTTGCCTTTTGATAGATAAGACAACTTTCTACATACTTCTTAATGTCCAAATTCATCTTGGGCCAAAAATAGAACCTCTGAACTAATTCTTGGGTATTATTGACACCAAAATGTCCACTAAATGCACCATTGTGCTTCTCTTGAATCAAATTTTCTCTTATAGACCCTCTAGGAACACACAATTGAATTCCTTTAAATAAAAGATCACACTGCAAAGTATATTAAGAGAATTTACAATGAAAATGATTCTTATATTATTGAAATACCTTGTAGATGTTTTCAAAGTCTCCATATTCTGCAGATAGGTCTTTGAAGCTCTCAATACCCATTCTCTATAGGTGTATCTCTTCTACTATTGGAGATCTTCTACTTAAGGCATCTAATACATTATTCTGGTATCCCTTCTTGTGCTTAATGTTGAAGGTGTATGCCTACAAGTATTCTACCCACTTCATATTCTTGTGACTGAGCTTATCTTGTGAATTCAAGAAACTCAGTGCTTGGTTGGCTGAAAAGACTACTTACTCCTTTAGAAGAAAGTAGTGCCTCCACTTCGTCAAAGCTTGGACTAGAGCATACATCTCTAAGTCATAAGAAGAGTACTTCTTCTTGGCTTCACTTACTTTTTTACAGTGGAAAGCCATTGTTCTTCCCTCTTGACTCAAGACAACACCAATAGCTACATTTCTAGCATCACATTCCACATTGAATAGCTTCTAAAAGCTTGGAAAAATCAAGATTGGTTGAGTAGAAATCTTCTTCTGCAACAACTCAAATCCATGGTTTTCTTGTTCATTCCATACAAACTTAGTTTTCATTCCACCTTTGATAGTATCAAGCATAGGAGCACAAAGTGCACTGAATTATTTTATAAACTTCCTATAATACTATGCTAAGCCATGAAAACTTCTTACCTACATTTTTGTCCTTGGAGTAGGCTAGTTGATAATGAATTCCACATTTCTTGGATCCATCTTTAGATTTCCTTGAGATAACACAAACCCAAGGTACACTAGCTCTTGTTTCATGAATTCACATTTCTCTGAGTTGATCATCAACTTCTCTTCATGCAGCTTCCTGAAAAATAGTTGTATATGTCTAAGGTGTTCTTCTCTTGTCTTACTATAGATGAGTATATTATCCAAGTATACTACAAAAAATTTCCCTATGTAGTCCTTAGAAACTTCATTCATGAGTCTCATGAATGTAGATGGGGCATTTGATAACCCAAGTGGCATTACAAGCCACTCATATAGTCCTTCTATGGTCTTGAAGGAATTTTTCCATTCAGCTCCCTCATTAACTTTGATTTGGTGGTATCCACTCTTCAAGACAATCTTTGTGAAAAATTTGGCTTCACCTAGATAGTAAATTAGGTCTTCTATCCTAGTGATACAGAACCTATACCAAATGTTTATTCTATTTATTTCTCTGGATTCATTACATATCCTCCATGTTCCTCCCTTTTTAGTGGCTAAGATATTGGGCACAACATAAGGACTAATGCTTTCCCTAATAAGACCTTGGCATAGGATTTCTTGGACTTGTCTAGCTATTTCCTCATTTTGTTGAGGAGTCAATTTATAAGCTACCTTATTGGGAAGGGTAGCTCCTGGATTGAAGTCTATTTGGTGGCTTACAGTCCTCTTAGGGGGTAGGGTTGATGGTTTTCCATCACTGACAATGCCTTCATACTCCTGCACCATCTCGTGGACTTTCGTTGGAAAGTCTATCCTCTTGACTGTCTTATATGCACTTTCTTCTTTTGTCTTCAATAAAAGTGAAAAAAAAATCCCTCTCCTTATTATAAGGCTTCTAAGAACTCTTTCTCACTAACCATAAGGACATTGGGGCAAGATTATTTCACTTCTCCATTCTCCAACAGTGATTGTATTTTGAATGTTACATTGTCCTTCTTGAAAGATTATGAATTATTTTCTCCATCATGCATGGTATGTTTGTCAAATTTCCATGGTCTACCTAGGAGTAGGTGACATGCATCCACAATTATCACATCACATATAACTTTGTTCTTATACCTCCCAATTGAAAACTCCACCCAAGCTTGTTCATTGACAAAGAAATGTTGTCCTTTGTTCAACCAAGTGACTTTATAAGGATTGGTGTGGGGTATTCTTTTCATTTTCAACTTGCTGAATGACTCCTCTAGCACTATATTGTTAGTATACCTTGAGTCTAAGATGACTCTAAATTTTTTTCCCATCATCTTGCATTTCACTCTAAACAGTGATCTCCTTTGACTAGGCTCTTCTTTCACTGGCTCTTTAATCAGAGTTCTCCTCATCATTAAGTTATCACCTTCTTCTAACTCTAAGGGTAATTTAGGGTGTTTATGTCCACCACTAGTGTCCTCTTGAATATAATTTACCATTTTATCACTTCCTTTGGATGTAGTGCCTTTCTTTGGACATCTATATGCAGGATGTCCCATCTGGTTGCAGTGGTAACATTTCATGTTGGCAAAGTAGTTACCTCTACCTTGACTACTGCCTCTTCCTCTATTGTTAGAGTTCCTTCCTCTATTTGAGTTACCTTTTTTGGAGCTTCCCTCTTTCTATTTAGTAAGCTTGGTCTCTCCTTGACTCTTTGGTTTAGAAATTCTTCCACCATATCCACCTCTATTATCTCTTGCCTTACCTCTTCCTCTGGTACTAGAATATTTTTTATTCCTCAGTTTCTCTTCAACCTTGATTTCAATTTGGTGGCACTTCTAAATGGTATCTCGAGTCAAGAGACTCGTTTCATCTTGTATGGTCCATTTTAAATTCATGCAAAGCCTTTGAAATTCTTTAGTATAGGAATTTACATCTAGGTCCTTCTGTCTTAAACTTTGTATTCTTTTATGTAGATGGATTTCATAATCCTTAGGGATATAAGCATCTCTCATTTTTGTAAGCATAGCTCTACATGTGGAAATGGGATTCTTTCCTTCCTTCTCTCTCATCTTGGATAAACTTCCACCAAGTGAATGCAGACCCTCTAAGTCTGGCTTTAGAAACTTTCACCTTTTGGGCCTTAGTGATGCCATCACACTCAAAGTGATTTTCTATCCTTCTATCCAGTCTAGGACTGCCTATTGTTCCATCTTTCCACTAACTATATGAACCCCTTCTAGTGCTTTACCACTCATAGATTTTAATGCTTTCAAGAATGGTTCCTCATTAAGGACAGGGTCAGCTTTAGGTACTTCATCATCTACGAAAATCTCTTTGCCTTTCCCTTCAACCTTATCCTTTACTTCTTCTTCCTTTACATCCACTTCATCTACCTTTTACTCTAATTGAGCCAATCTGTCTCTGAGAATCCTATTATCCACTTCTTTCTCATCTACCTTCTTTTCCAACTCTGAATTGGTCACCATTGTAGACTCTCCTACGAAATCTTATTGTTGAAACAGTCACCAAAAGCATGATCAAACAAGCTCTGATACCAATTTGATAGAAGTGATCATAGGTGTGCTTGCATAAACTCTAATAAGGAATCCACTTGTCCTAGTCTCCTTAGGATCCAAATCTTCATTCTAGGACCCCAATAGTCTCAATTCTCCAAGCCTAAGACTATCCTAACTCAACTCTGAGAGTTAGTCTCCTTGTGCTTCACCTTGAAGGAAAACTATCAATAAATTTGTCGCAATGCTTCACTCAAATATGAAGGATTCTAAGAACAAATCCTTCATATCAACTTCACCAATGCTACAAGGGTTGTTTCCACCATAAAAAAATTCCTTTGGCATTCTTCCAACTCCTTTGGAATGGGTCTTCAAACTCCAATCAGTCAAGTTCAAGACTGACTCTCCATTTGGTCCTATTAGGCCTAATTGCTCAATTAGCCCTATCTACAGGGTTTTTCTAGATTCTTTCCCAAAATTTGAAAATAACTACCAAAAAAACTTAGGATCCTGATACCCTTTTCCAAGACCTAAAACATTTTCAAGGTCTTAAGCTCCTAGGTCATCCGTACAGTGGTATCCTATATTATAGGGCAAATAGGGCTAATTTGGTTCCTAAAATGTAGTCCACTGATTTATACCTAGAAATCTATCTAAATGGATTGGTAAAGACCTTATCTCTCTATTAGGGATCTATAGGACCTTATATATTCTAAAACCAAACTTGGTTTGTATCTCCCAAACACTCCATTGCATATGCATTCAAACTTCTCCCTGTCATATACCTAACCTGACAGTCATTTCTCGACTAGGGCATGACCTTAAAATTAGTAAACTGGCTCTCTAGACCTCCTACTTGATTATTTAAATTTTAAAGAGACTCCCCTAAATAACTCATCAAAACCTTGAATATTTCCACTGTTGGATTATATGGGGGAGCCATGAAAGTGAAAAGCACTCTATCTCCTACACCAACTACACTGATTCCTAAATAATTTGCCAAACCTAATTAATCAACTGAAATTTTTTTTTCCGCTGAATGAAAAAGTCTTAAAAATAATTCTACAAAATGGATCCAACATTGGAATAAGTTATTCAATCCATCCGAACACTTCTACACTTGAAACAAGTTGACTGTTGCAGAAAGCCAGAACACGGTGCTTCTATTCACTTTCAAAATATTGCTACATCACACACTTACCTCGAGAAATGAGCCTTAAGGTATCTAAAGATGCCTCCTCCACATTTTTAGGCCAATAGAATTCATTTCCCTTCCCCACTTCTAAGGGAATCAAAATTTGTCTATGTTGCATGCAACATTTGCAAAATTGCAAATATTGTCATGACAAAATTTTAGCATCTTTTGGATTAATTATGCAAACTCACTTTTATGAGCTCTAACTTACATCAAGTGATGAATAAACATCATGGAGGCATTTTTAGGGACATTTCACATCTTTCCTAATCCTATAACACTTTTATACCACATTTCCCACTTTTGGCCTAGACTAAGGGCTAGCTACTAGAAAGCAATAAAATTAGATAGGATTGAGTACTAACTACTAATCCTTTGAATCACACACTTGAAAGACCTTCTAAGGTCCAAAGAAAAGTCATTGAATTGTCTAGAGTTAGTTACAAGCCAAAATTGGAATAAAACTTTAGGGATAGCCTTGGTCCTCCTGCACCAATTGTCGAGTGATGCAAGTGTCGACCGAGTGCCACTATATGCCGAGACAATTTTAGTGTTGACCGAGCATCAGTATGTGCTGAGTGTTAGATAATTATCGAGTTACATAGAGATGACCAACCAATAGTGTACAATATTGACCGAGTGTGATTATTATGACAATTTGAGAAATATTTGAGATCCCATCTGACATAGTTTATTTTCTCAGGATATGTGAAGTGTATTTAAGATAAGGATGATTGTTGTGGAGAATTTAATGAACATTTAATTTATGTTTAACCATATTTATGTATGGATTGAAGGAGGTGTTTTAGGATGTATTATACTATGTAGATGGAAACAAAATGATGGAAGGATTCATTGGATCTAACCTAACCCTAAGATCTACGGTGATGATTATGTGGAAATAGATCAAGATACTTTATCAGAGATGTATAAGTTTAACCTAATTGTAGGTTATTTTAGTGGCATGGTATGTGGTTAATTCATTTGATTGGATAATCTAAGAAGAAGAGAAGGCTAAAGAGAGTAGTACAAGACTACACAGTGGTGATTGCTTGAAGGATTGTCAAGAAGATCAGGGATAGAGATCAGTGATGGAGATGACATTAAAGGCCATTCAGTGAAATAGCATTTGAGCTATAATTGGATCTGTCTTTTCAAACTTATTTTTATGTTTCAGATCACAATTTGTTGTTACTTTCTAACCATTGTATCAGTTGAAAAATCCTTTTAAACAAGGTTGACCTAACAGTCATATTGTTAAATCCTTTGTTCAAGGTGTCATTCTAATGGAATGGTATAAGCCCTCTATTAAGGATCACTTCTAATAAAGTGATTAAATCCTTTAACTGAGTCACAATTTATAGTGTGTATTATAACCTTTAACCGGGTTGGATTTTCATAGAGCTCACTTCAAAAGAGTGAAACATTGGTAGCATGTTACTGGTGGATTTTCCCATACTTGGTTTCCATGTTATATCCTACTGTGGTACTCGTGTCAATGTTATTTGATATGTTGTATTGTTAAGAGTCTTATATTCTGCAAGTTGATTACACTAGGAAAGTAAACTGTAATTTTATACTGTTGATCATATGCTATAGAGACCAAGTGGATTACTGAGTTGGTTGAAGTGTTTGAAAGTTGAATTGGTACATCTGGACCTTGGATAATTGATTCACCCCCCTCTCATTTATTCTAAATCATTATAAAAAATTGTATCAGAGCTATTGTGGTACTTGTATAGAAAATTTTGAGGGTACTTAAAGCTAAAGATCAAGATGTATAAAAAGGAGGTACCAAGGCTAAACAAGGAGAATTTCCTTGCATAGAAAATTTTGGTGAAGCTAAACCTTGCTAGTATTGGAGATGAAGAAAAATACTATGTGGAACATGATTACATAAAAGTGCCTGCACCTATGATAGCTCATTAGATGAAAGAAAAAAAAAAGAACACAACCAAGCAATGTTGGAGATTGCATCAGCACTAAGCTATCCTAAATTTAAGGATATAAAAAATTGTAAAACTTCAAAATAAATGTGGGATACACTAGAAACTATCTATGGAGGTGATACAAATGTACTGAGAGACAAATATGAAAGCTTGAGAGGTAAGTTTGATGAAATAAGAATGCAAGATGGTGAAACTATTGTTCAATATTGTAGTCAAGTTAAGGAGGTTGTAAATGTTATTAGAGGAGAAAATGGAACTATTAGTGATGATATTGTTATTAAAAAGGTACTAGGAACCTTACTTCCTAAATATGTTATTAGGGTATCTTCTATACAAGAACTGAGATGTTATCCTAGTAACAACTTAACTTTGAAAGGTCTAGTCGGTAGACTTACTACTTTTGACATGTCAAATTTTGATAATTTCACTCCTAAACATGTTGATTTTGCACTCAAATCACAATTGAATCTTCATAAATCAAGGAAAGTAAAAGAAAGACATATGATTATCAATAGTGACACTTCTGATGAATATCTTGATGAACTTGAAGCACTTATGGCTAGAAGACTACCGAGAGGAATAGGAAAATTCAAAGGCAACTTCCTATAATCTTCTTTTCATGTGACAAAGTTGGCCATATTGCTGCAAGATGTCCTAACAGGGATGACAAGGATGAGAGAAGAGAAAGAAAGTATAAATACAAACGGGATGAAAAATATTTTATAAAGTATAAGGACTATAAAGACAAAGGTAAGAAATCATGCTATATTGCTGAAGAAGAAACTGATAGTGGATCTGATAAATCTGATGACAGTGATATAGAAGTTGTTTATGTAGCTATGAAAGATGATTCTGATGAAGATGAGAAAACTGCACTTATTTCTTATATGAGAAAATATCATAGATGGATAATTGATAATGGTTTCTCACATCACATGACTGGTGATAAAAGTATATTTTAAACCTTAAACTATTGCAAAGGTGGTAGTGTTAAGTTTGATAATGACAAACCATGTCCTATGAAAGAAAAAAGGATCAATAAAATTGACTGATAAGAACATATTTGACAATGCCTATTGGGTGGAAGGAATAAACTATAACTTGTTGAGTGTTGCTCAGTTGAATAATTTTGGATACCGAGTTGAGTTTCATCACAGAAAAGCTAAGATCTTTTATGCTACTGGTGAACTAATTAGAAGTGGAGAACAAACAAGAGGTAATTTGTTCTATCTAGATTTTTCTAATGAGACATGTTTGTTTGCACAATATGATGATATATGGTTATGGCATAAGAGGTTATGTCATGTGAACTTTGACAATTTGGTAAAAATTAGTAAGATGAAATGAGTAAGAGGGTTACCAAGATTGAAGAAACCTGATATTGTAATGTGTAAGCAATGTCAATTGGGGAAAATGAAAAAGTCTAGTTTTAAGAGAAAAACTTATACTTCTGATGATGTTTTGGAATTGGTTCATACTAAATTTTGTGGACCTATTAGTGTACAAAGCTACCAATGTGATAAATATTCCATACTGTTTGTTGATGACTACTCTAGAATGATGACTGTAATTTTTCTCAAAGAAAAATCTGATGCCTTTCAGTTGTTTAAGTGGTATTCAACAAAATTTGAAAAAAAGATAGGTAAGAACTTGAGATGTCTGAGATCTGATAGAGGATGAGAGTTTATATAAAATGAGTTCAACCTATTCTGTAATTATAGAGGAATTAAAAGACAAATGTTTTCTCCATGGACTCCCCCACAGAATGGCATAGCTGAGAGAATGAATAGATCAATAATGGATTTTTCTAGAACACTAATGATAGAAAAGAGCTTTTCAAAAAAGTACTGGAGAGTATCTATAAGAACAACAGTCTATAACTTGGACTTAGTACAAGTTAATAAAGGTACTTATATTACACCTTATGATTTATGGTATGCTTATGCACCTAATGTAAAATATTTTAAAATTTTTGGTAGAAAATGTAATATACTAAAGGACAATAGAAAAGGAAAACTTGATGCTAAAAGTGATGAAGGCATATTCCTAGGTTATTCCAATAAGAGAAAAGCATATAAGTGTTTGAACTCTAACATTAACAAAGTTGTGGAAAGTGCAAATGTTAGAATTGATGAATATGTAGAAAAGAATGAAGTAGAATGCAAGAAAGAACCACAAGATTACAAATATTTTGTTTATATGAATGAAGGAGAGCCTAGAAGTATGCCTAAACAAGAAGTTGTCAAACAATAGAATGATGCTAGAGAGAAATAGAAATAAAATGCCAAGATATAGAAAGACGTTGCCAAGCATCAAGAGGATATTGTCAAGGAAGAGGCAGAGACACAAAAAGAACTTGGAATTAACTTTGATGATGAATCTAAGGATGAACAACAAGAGAAAATAATACCAGAGCCTACACTAGAAAAATATGTAAGAAGACATCATAAACCAGATCAAATTATTGGAGATAGAGATTTAGAGGTCATGAAAAGAAGCAAATTGAAAAATAAGACATGTTTATTATGTGAATTTGAGACATCATAAAACAGATTGAGAAGAACAAAACTTGGACACTAGTAACTAGACAAAATGACAATAATATTATTGGAACAAAGTGGGTATTTAGAAATAAGCTGAATGAACATGGAGAAGCTATAAGAAACAATGCCAGAATGGTATGCAAAGGCTATGCACAATAAGAAGGCATTGACTATGGTGAGACATTTGCCCCAGTTGCAAGATTGGAAGGAGTTAGAACTGTACTAGCTTCTGTAGCTTACAAAGGATTCAAATTATATCAAATGGATGTCAAATCAACATTTCTTAATGGAATACTAGAAGAAGATGTATACATTGAACAAGCTAAAGGATTTTTTGATTCAATAAAGAATAATATGGTTTGCAAGATACATAAAGCGTTGTATGGATTGAAGCAAGACCCCAGAGCATGGTATGAGAGATTGCACAATTACTTAGTCAAGATTGGATTTAAAAGGAAAATTGACAACAATAATTTGTACTTAAAGTTTGAGAAAGGTAAAGGGATATTGTTAGCTGAAATATTTTTTGATGATATCATATTTGGAGTACAAGATGGTTTATGCCAATTATTTGCTAAAGAGATGAAAACTAAATTTGAGATGTCTATGTTTGGAGAGATCAAATTCTTTTTTGGTTTTCAAGTATATCAGATGAAGAAAGGTATCTACATTACACAATCTAAGTATATCAAGGAGATACTGAAAACTTTTAGCATGGAGGACTCCATTCATGTAATTACTCCTATGAATACTAGACATAAACTATCAATGAATGATGAGATAGTTGAAGTGAATCAAACCATGTATAGATCATTGATTAGAAAACTAAATTATGTTGTCCACACTAGACCAGATATTGCATTAGCAGTTGAGATTTTTTCAATATTTTCTTCAAATCAATAAAGATAGTCACTTAATGGTAGTTAAAAGGATTCTGAGATATTTGAAGGGAACAAAAGACTGGATTGTATTATAAGAAGCATGAGAAGTTTGAACTAAAAGTTTAGATAGATGCAGGTTAGGTAGGTAATGTTGATGACAGAAAGAGAACAAGTGGAGGTGCACTCTTTTTAGGAAAGAGATTAGTCTCTTAGACAAGAAAGAAATATAACTATATTTCTCAATCCACAACAGAGGCTAAATATGTTGCCGCAACAGTGAATTGTTAGAACATAGTGTGGATCAAGAAATAGTTGAAAGGTATGAAGGAGATCATAGACCAAGTTGTTATTTTTTGTGATAACACTAGTTCTATTAATATTTCAAACAACCCTAAGATGTATACAAAGAACAAGCATATTGCTATCAAGTATCATTACTTGAGAGAGTTGGTACAAGACAAAGAAGTAAGACTTGAGTATGTTAATACAAAGGAATAGTTGGCAGATATATTTACTAAATCTTTACCTGAGGATGTCCATGAATACCTAATAGGAAATTAGGGGTGATTCCCTTGTTTGAGGTTAACTAAGATCACATGGAGTGGTTGCATCAAATAAATTACATACAATATCTGATAGATTGATGCAAAAGGTGGTCGCACTTTAGGAAGTCACCTAAAGCTATGAAGTGTTAAGAAAAAGATGTTGATCAGTCATAAGAAAGATGATAGAGGGAGCATAGAATTCAGAAACCTAACATAGCTATATATACATATTGAAGATGTATGTCTTTGCATTGTTGTCAAAGAGAGAGATATACATAAGGCAAATCAGTAAAGGAGAGATACATAAGAGAGAAATACTTGAAAATGACTATGAAAGAGATATACTATTTGAGGAATACATAAAAAATGAGGGAGATAAGCTACAAAGAGAAATATATCCAAGAGGGATACATATTTGTATTAGAGAAAATGAGAATGAAGCTAAGGACTTGTAATGAAAATCTGTTTACAGAATATACTTTTTGGATCATTTTGGAACCTTCAATATGTTGTTTGTTTGCATGTGTTTGCCATCAATGCCAAGAGGGAGATTGTTGGAAACTACAATTGAAATGATTGTTATATTTCCATTGATGTCAAACCTTAAGTAGTAAGACAATTTCTATCTTGTAAAGTGCCATATCAATTGATTGATGATGAAGATTTGAAAAGGAGAGCTAACAAGAAGACCTGGTGAAATGGTTGAATAATGTGAAACTACAATGGATACTTGATGAGATCACACCTTGAAAAGCTAATATATTGTTTATCTTAAGTCTAAGTGAAGTTTGGATGACTACAAGGTTAGTCTTGACCGAGTTAGAGAGCAGAATATTAAAGAACATAAGTTGAGAATAGTTTGTGCCAAGTAATGCCAAGTGATGTGAGTGTCGACCGAGTGCCAGTATATGTTGAGAAAATTTTAGTGTTGACCGAGCATCAGTATGTGCTGAGTGTTAGAGAATTACCAAGGTGCACAAAGATGACCAAGTGATAGTGCACAGTATTGACCAAGTGTCAGTAATATGACAGTTTAAGAAAGATTTGAGATCCCAGGTGACATAGTTGATTTTCTTGGGATATGTGAAGTGTATTTAAGATAAGGATGAATATTTTGGAGAATTAAATGATCATTTAATTTATATTTAACTTTTTTATGTATAGATTCAAGAAAGAGTTTTAGGATGTATTCTACTATGTAGATGGAAAAAAATATGGAAAGATTCATTGGATCTGACCTAACCCTAAGATTTATGGTGATGATTAAGAAGAAATAAATCAAGCTACTTGATCAAAGAGGTATAATTTTAACCTAATTTCAGGTTATTTTTGGAGCAGAGCCCCAAAATATATGAAAAGATCACACATAGGTTCAAGACCTTACCTAACAACAAAAAAATCTAGGGCTCTGACAGAGTTCCCAAAACCCACACATACAAGACTAGATCCTTCCACTAGTCCTCAATACCCTTAGGCACTATTGAGCCACAACTAGAACCCATAATTTAAGGGATGGATTAGGGTTCCACAAATTCTATCCACTTTTTTTAGATTCTATGAAAGAAAAATCCCACACCCATTCACTCACAAGACATCTTCAAGTTATCAAAGACTACAAAGGGCTACAAGGAACAAAAAAGGAATTTGATTAGAAACTCACTTGGAAGTACACCACACTAAGTCTCAATCACCCTCAAATGTTCCAAACCAATCACCCTCAATATCCCCCGAGCTAGGGCTTATGAACAATAACCCAACTCCTTGAGCACACAAACCTCTCCTAGGCCTAATTGATAATTAGGTCTCCATTTACAAAGAAAGTATCTTCAAATGGTTCCAAGTCCTAACCAAAAAAATTGGAACATGTGTAGGATCACTAGAAACCTCTAAATCCTTGGTTTCAATTATTTATTCCACCCCTGAGCCAAGTTGTGCATCAAATACTAAACTCTGGATAGTCACATTGAGATGCCTATCTAGAGGGTTTAATCATTCCTCTCTCCATGGACCTCCTCCTGATCTAAGACCACATAAATATTATAATAAATCCTCAACCCCTTCTTTCCACCAAGGCTTAGGATTTACCCATTGTGGAATCTCTTGGGAAGAGGATTTTACTCTCAAAACCCTAGGTAGGGCCTTTCTGTGACCAATGGGCAATCACAATTCTCTATCTTTCGATCCCCTACACTTCAAGACTCCAAACCAGATGGAAAATTCAAGTAAGACTCTAGGAAAAAATTTGGTGTCCTTCTATGGTGCATTGGGATCTGTACCAATCCATACAACTTAGAATACCGTTAGAAATATAGAGAAATTGGTTGATTTTATTGATTAGAAAGATAAAATTATACAATACCTTCACTCCAACCTTGGAGTAAGGTTTCTCAACCTTCAAAAATACGTTTTCCAAATATTTCCAATTGACAAAGGTTGTTGTGAACTTTGGAATTGAAAATTTGCAACTTTTCAACCAAAAGTTGCATTATGCAACATGACAACATTGACAAAAGTTGTCAAGTGTACTAATCCTTGCATAGTTTGACTCCTAGACTCTACTAAAGACCTTAAGGAGGTTATTTGAACATTTTAAATCTTCTTTAAGTTTCCTAGACTACTCCAACCCATCCTACACAATTGTGTGTGAGAATTTACACCTTCATGAAAGTAGGATTAACAACTACAATTCTATGGAAAGAAACAACAATTTAGCCAAAATAATGATGCAGGAGCATCCTGGGTGTAAGGGCAATCTTGCATCACCCAAAAATTTGTGTTTTTCTATTCAATAAGGGCTATTTTGTACAAAGAAGCTATTTTTGGAAACTTACTATTTTTAGTAAGTTGGCCATTTGAACTCAAAATGTTCTAATTTTCCAGGTGAAGGTTCATCTTAGTCATATAAGAATGCCGGTTGAATTTCATTGCCAGATCATCTATATTGGCAAAGTTATTAAGGATTTACTGTTGAGATTTTAGAGTGAAAAACCTTTCAGCTCAATTTTCAGGACCTTAGAGGCTCCGGATCGAGGTCGAACCCCCCATTGACTAGTGCTATGCTTGTCAGCCACTGTAGACCGCGATCTCCCCTTTTCAGAAAGTGGTTATAATAGCCAATCGGAGCTACGGTTCAAATGTTATGGCTTCCAAAAGTTGGGCTACCTAATCTCATGTTTTGTAAATATTTAAAGCCGACCCTTTTGTAATAAAAGTGAAAAATAATTAAATGCTAAGGGTAGTCAGCCTTAATGGATATATTTCTGGAACCTTCTCGGGCGGTGAAAAATTGCCTATTTAAGGAAGGCCCGTAGTGTTTTCTAGGGAAGTTCTGGGTGGTTATTGGAGGCTTTGTCCTATAGATTATTGTAAGGAATGCCCATGTGGCTTTTGATATTGTAATTCTGAAGTTTGTAATTGCACATTTGTGGAGCCAATAAGAAGCCAATTTTATGTTCTTGCAAATTTCTATTGTTTCTCTTTGTTTCTATCATGTACTTGTGGTATTAAAGGGAGTCCCCTTCATCAAGTGGTATCAGAGCAAGAAGTTCCTAAGTGTGTAGATAGATCACCGACTGTGAGGCAGTTTGAACTAGGACTATGGTTAGGTTTTCAACGATAAGCGCAAAAATGACTCCACGAAGGGAGCGTGGCAGAAGGAGGTGTACTGCCTAAGGTTAGAGCCCTCCAGAGACAAGTGCAAGCATTGCAGGAAGAGATTTCCAGAGGCATGAATCTTGCCGTAAGAGAGGAAAGTGAGGATGAAGCCGAAGTAGAAGGAGATTTTGATCAGGAAGGCAAAATTTTGAACCAAGAGGAGGAAAGGATTTTTCGGGCCTTTTCCAAGACTGGGAAAAGACCTAAGCTTGAGGTTCCCACATTTTTGGGAAATCTTAACCTAGAAGAGTTGATCGACTGGATCAATGAAATAGAAGAATATTTTGAGTATGAAGATATTGAGGATCCTGATAGGGTCAAATTTGCAAAGGCCTGACTGAAGGGTCATGCGAAGATCTGGTGGCAGGAGATTCAGTTGGAGTGAAATAGAAGAGGAAAGGAGAAAATCGCAAGATGGGATCAGATGGTGGATAAATTGAAGCGACAGTTCATTCCTGTTGATTATGAGCTTGATCTACTGAAGAAAATGCAAGGTTTGAAGCAAGCAGGAAAATCTATCTAGGAGTATACGAAGGAGTTCTATCAAATCCTCATCCGAACAGGCCATGCGGAAGCTGACAAGGAGAAAGTTTCCCGTTACCTTAATGGGTTGAGGCCAAGCATTTAGGAGGAGTTGAACCTGATTTGAATGAACAGTATTGAAGAGGCCTACCAGTTTTCCCTAAAGGTAGAAGAAAAGTTGAACAAGAAGTTTGAAAGCAGGCAAAGCGGAAGAGGTCATGGTGGAAGATCTGGTGGATGATCTTATGGAGGCCAAAATGAACATCATAAAAAGAAGGATGAGGCCAGTAGTAGTCAGGGTTAGAGGGGAAATAATTTCAATCAAAATAATAGAGATCAAAGAGGAAGAGGACGAGGACAAGGATAAGGAAGAGGAGGCTTCCATGGAACATGTTTTCATTGTGGAGAAGAAGGTCATAGGGCATATGAATGTCCTCAATGCCAAGGAAGGGCAGATAGGAGAAATGACGGCCAGGTTGGAGTTGCACATGTGGATGAAGATGCAAAATAATCTCATTCTGAAGATGCTGAAGGAGGACAAGTCCTAGTTAACAGAAGAGTCCTACTGAGTGGTGAAAATGAACCTGAGCAAAGGAGGAGCTTGTTTCGCACTAGGTGCAAGTGTTAGAATAAGTGTTATGATGTGATTATTGATAGCGGAAGTACTGAAAATCTAGTGTCAGAAGAGATGGTCACAAAGTTGAAGCTCAAGAGGTATAAATACCCACATCCATACAGGATTGCCTAGGTGCAGGATGACCACAAGGTCATGGTTAATGAACAGTGCCTAGTAAAGTTTAAGATTGGAAGGTACTATGATGAGGCACTATGTGATATCATACCTATGGATGCTTGTCATATGTTGCTAGGAAGGCCATGGCAGTTTGATAGGCATGCTATACATGATGGCCGTTCAAATACATATTCCCTGACAAAGGATGGAGTGTGACATAAGATAAAAGCATTGAACAATACAGAAGAAAAGGTGTGTAGTAATGCAAGAATAACTTTTGTTGATGGAAGAAAATTCCTAGAGGGTCTGAAGCATGAGCATATGTGTTTTGCTTTAATTCCAAAAGATAGTAAGGAGGAAGTAGAAGATGTGCCTGTCAAAGTTGCAGATCTATTGAATGAGTTTTAGGATATTGTATCTGATAATGTGCTCGATGGATTACCACCAGTAAGAAAGATCAGTCATCAGATGGACTTGATCCTAGGAGCCAATTTTCCAAACAAGGAAGCACACAGAATGACACCAGCAGAAAGTGAAGAATTGAACAGACAAGTGCAAGAGTTGTTGTAGAAGGGTTTGATTCATGAGAGCTTGAGTCCATGTGCTGTACTAGTAGTATTAGCACCAAAGAAGAATGGAGAATGGAGGATGTGCATAGATTCTAGGGCTATCAACAAGATCACAATCCAGTATAGATTTCCATTGCCGTGGATGGATGATATTATGGACTGTTTGAGTGGATTTGTGTACTTCTCAAAGATAGATCTGAAGAGTGGATATCACCTGATTCAGATCAGAGAAGGAGATGAATGGAAGACTACCTTCAAAATAAAGGAGGGACTTTTTGAGTGGTTGGTCATGCCCTTTGGGCTAACCAATGCACCAAGCACTTTCATGCAACTCATGAACGAGGTCTTGAAAGAATTTTTGGGTAAGTTTGTCATTGTTTACCTAGATGATATTCTGATCTTTTGTAAGACATTGGAGGAGCATCTAATCCATATTCATAGGGTTTTGGAGAAGTTGAGGGAAGAAAAATTGTTGATTAATTTGAAGAAGTGTAGTTTTGTGAAGAAGTTAGTGTATTTGGGATTTGTAGTTTCATCAGAAGGACTGAAAATGGAACCAGAGAAAGTGAAGGCTATCCTAGAATGGCCTACTCCAAGGAGTGCTACTAAGGTAAGATCATTTCATGGTTTGGCTAGCTTTTACAGAAAGTTTATTAGAAGTTT
>MU227602.1:1382721-1407101 GCA_018584345.1 Thuja plicata | reverse complement strand
AACAAGTTGAAAATGAAGAAGTTTGGGCCATGTAAGATACTGAAGAAGCATGATTCAGGAAATGCTTATGAGGTAGAATTGCCTACTGAGTTGAATATTTCACCAGCATTTAACATTGCAGATTTGACAGAGTACCATGAAGGGGGTGTTGAAGGTGAGGTCACAAAAGCACAGTGGAGTATTCCAGCTACTACTTCAGCTACCAAGGAGATTGAAGATATACTAGATAGTCATGTTGGAAAAAGCACAAGGAATACGACATATGAAGAATATCTAGTCAAATGGAGAGGATGACCTATAGAAGATTCATCATGGCTGACAAAGGAGGAGGTTGACCAGCTTGTTTTTCCTCTGCACACCTAAGATGTGACAGGGTCACTTCTCAAATTACCCCGGGTGTCTGATGCAGGAGCATCCTGGGTGTAAGGGAAATCTTGCATCACACAAAAATATGTGTTTTTCTATTCAATAAGGGCTATTTTGTACAAAGATTCTATTTTTGGAAACTTACTATTTTTAGTAAGTTGGCCGTTTGAACTTAAAATGTTCTAATTTTTCAGGTGAAGGTTCATCTTAGTCATATAAGAATGTCGGTTGAATTTCATTGCCAGATCATCTGTATTGGCAAAGTTATTAAGGATTTACTGTTGAGATTTTAGGGTACAAAACCCTTGAGCTCAATTTTTAGGACCTTAGAGGCTCTAGATTGAGGTCAAACCCCCAGCTGACTAGCACTACGCTTGTCAGCCACTATATATCGTGATCTCCCCTTTCTGAAAAGTGGTTATAATAGCCAATTGGAGCTATGGTTCAAAAGTTATGGCTTCCGGAAGTTGGACTACCTAATCTCATGTTTTGTAAATATTTAAAGCTGACCCTTTTGTAATAAAAGTGAAAAATAATTAAATGCTAAGGGTAGTCGGCCTTAATGGCTATATTTCTGGAACCTTCTCGGGTGGTGGAAAATTGCCTATTTAAGGAAGGCCGGTAGTGTTTTCTAGGGCAGTTATGGGTGGTTATTGGAGGCTTTGTTCTACAGATTATTGTAAGGGATGCCCATGTGGCTTTTGATATTGTAATTTTGAAGTTTGTATTCCACATTTGTGGAGCCAATAAGAAGCCAATTTTCTATTCTTGCAAATTTCTGTTGTTTCTCTTTGTTTCTATTGTGTACTTGTGGTATTAAGGGGAATCCCCTTCATCAAATAATTGCAATTAAAATCCATGAAATATCATGGTTCTCTAACTAAGATTTGTTGAAAGAGCTCTCAGCCTTAATCTCTCTCAAAGACAATCCTAGAATGAGAAATTGATACAGAAATGCCTAAATCTAGCTCAAATTCTCAAGATATGTGTGCTTTGCAACTCAAATGTTCATAATTATGCTCTTAAAATGATCAATTTGCTATGAAAATGCTCAATATGCTCTCAATTTATCACAAATTTCCTATAATAATGATGTTATGCATTCAAATTTTCTAGGATATCAAATGCTTACAAAATGGCTTGTATTCATACCAAATTCCCAAGGGTAGGGGGTAGAGTGATTTGACCATGGGTTAATCATTGGTTGAGTTTGATCCCTCAAATGGTTTCAAATGGGGGGATCATTTAAATGGTTGTCCTCAAAGGGTGGGACAAGAAGATAAAATACTCAATTCTCATTGGTTGATCAGATTGTGTTGAAAGAAAATAGGATTTATTTAATTCGATAAATTAATAAAATTAGCCATGTAAGGGTGAATAGGTTCATTTTGATTTTTGATTTAAAACTATACAATTAATTTATTAAAATCAATTACATAATTTTGATTGATCCCTTTTAGGCTTGAATTTGATTATTTGATTTCATTATTAATTAATCCTTTGATTTTATTTGATTTAATCCAATTTGATTGATAAATGTCCATTTAATTTGATTTTTATCCATTTTGAAGAATTTTAAGCATTTGATGAGATTTGCTAAGATTTATTGATACGAAGACACCTGGTCAATTTTGGGTATCTACAAATGCCCCTCTTTGAATTGATGTGCAAAGCGCATTGATTCAAAGAAAACTTCATGTCCTGATCACTGATTTGATACTGATTGCTTGATTGATTAAGTGATGTAAAACCTGATATTGATAATTTGATTGAAATCCTTATATGAAACTGGATGCAGAACTTGATGTGAAACTTGATGCAGAACTTGATGTGAAACCTGATGCGGAATACCTCACTGATAAAGTTTAAATTTTTAATGCCCCAGATTTGATGTAAGATATGATGTAGAATCCCTGTTGTATGATATGATGATGCCCCTCAGAAATAAAAACATTTTGATGTTTTGATGTCAAAAATTGGATGAAATAGATGATGAATAAATCCAAGATGATTTCATTTTTGATAAGCAATGACGTTGAAAAAAATGTCAGAAGATGCCCCAGTGTGCAGAATATGCAATTTAGTCCAACTGGGTCAAAAACCTTAAAAATTAGGGTAAAATAGCTTAAATAGGTTGAAAAACCCAAATTTACTATTCATTTCACTTTTTACTATTGAGATATTGCTCTGATCTTGTGACGATTAACAGTGATGGTGGTCCCCATATGAGAGCATCAGTTTGAGAGAGCACACCGTTATCAGAGATCTCCTTACTACGGACCTCCGGTGAGTGATTACATCTCCATTTAATAGCATTTATTGCATGATTTTGATGCTTTTTAGAATAGAATTTTGAAAATGCCGTGTAGGAAACTTTAAAAGCTGCCTAGGTTAGTAAACCACCACCTCCGTACGTTAAAAAGCCACGTAGGAATAATCCACAACCGCCTAGGAGCTAGGTCAAAATGTGCAACCCAATGACTTTAACGCTGCCTATAAAACCCTTCGCTATTTTAGGATTCTAAAGCCACGTAGGAATGTTAGAAAGCCGCCTAGGACTTTAAAAGGCCACTTAAAATGTAAAGCACTACCTCCAACATGTAAAGTATCATGTGAGATGTTCAACACTGTGGGGCTAAAAAGCCACGTACACTTAGTTAAGTGTCACCTACAAGGAATTTTGAGTAAAACCTGACATAGATAGGATAAATTACCTTCGATTGATCGTCTGGATGACTTGATTAATTTCCAAGCTAGAAAATGTGATTCCATGATGTCACTTAGTGCTTAGGATATTAGAGAAATCATACCAATGAATGTTTGATATGCCAATCAGATTGATTAAAATGATGCCAAATTGATGCCTTCTGAAGATCTAGAGGTTAGGAATAATAGGTTGATGTGCTCAAAATAGAGAAAGGATAGATTTAATGTGTTTGATTGAATTAGAAATAACTAATATAATTCACTTTGTTTCAAAATGTAGGAACATTACCGTAAGTTGCAAGTACGGGGTGTGGTTTCTTAGATATTTGATTTAGTTGACAAGTTGACCATCCCTGAGAGACGTACGATCAAGACATGTGGTCTCAATTTCCTCCTTGATCTCCCCCAGTTTCAGCTGAACTGAGGTTTGTTGATAGCTATGGCAGAGCAATGACACTCTAACCATAACACTTTCCATCAACCCCTCAGCGAGATGACTATCATGCCAGAGGAAGTTGTAAAGAAGGTGAAATGAGGGGTGTTAAGGATAAACTATAAAGATTGGAAAGGGGGCTTAATTGATTAATTGTTATAGAGTGTTAAAATCCTTAACCCTAATTCACCTTTTACACTTAATTGAGTTGTATATTATAATTGTGATTAAGGGAAGAAAAGATAGTCCTTCCTTTCACCCTCAAATACACAAATAGGAGATCCAATTTGATCAACCCAAGTAGAAGGGTTAATGCATAAGAGAATCAATTATTTGGAAAGAGAACAAGAAAGGGGATCTTAAATTCTATAAATTGATTAATTAAATATGATATAATGACTGTAATTGAGAAGGATAGGAGGAAGAACTAACCTTACAAAATTGCAGATTAAAGATTTCTATTTTCTGAGATCTGTAGGTCATTTCTGGAAAATCTGACAATTGATCCTGAACCAGAACGCAGAGATAGACAAAATCGAGAAATATTTTTCCATTTTTATGTCGTCTTATGAAAAAGGTCAACCCTATACCACTTTTTCCAACCCTGTCCTACACAGATTCGAAAGTGTCCCTGTCCGCACAGTCTGAAAGAAATCTGAAAAGGGTATCCAAATCTGATCTCAGATTGACAGTCTTGAACATATACTTGCAAATAGGAAAGTTTGTTTGTTGTGGGGGAGGGGTTTGCCTTAGTCAAACCCCAATTTAGGAATTAACCTTGAAATCAATAATTGAAATAAGAATACTAACAAGTAGTAGAATTGAATCTAAGAAATGAAGCTATGATATTCAATAGATATGCTAATGTAATTCAAATGTAGGCAAATATGTAAGTATGAAAGCATGGAACTTTAAAAACCATAAACCTTCATGATTGTATGCTTGAAATCCACCTTGTAAGGATGATGAAAGAGTCTTGAGGATGCACAAAGGATCTTGAACAAAGATCACACCACCATGATGGCTAGATCTAGGGTTTGAATGATAAATCTTGAATGTTTGAACCAAATCCCTTCAAAGGCTTGAAAGCTTGAATCCTTTATCTTCAATGGAGAACTTGAATTGCTTGAGGGGAAGAATTGAACACCTTAAATTTATTGAGAACATGTATAACAATTGATGCTTTAACTTTTTTCTTGACTAGAGTGCTTGTTCTTAGAAGACTTTTTGCACTTGGAAGACTTAGAGAAAATGAGAGGAGAAAACTTCCCTTTTATATGAAATTAGGGCACAATCTTCTAAGGAGGCTGACATAGGATAATTAAATCACCATTAAAGCCTTTACTCCTAGGAGAGTACCTTTATTAAATACAATTTAAGAATCAATGCTTTGGAACCCAAGACAGCTGACCCGGGAGCGGGAGAGAACTTTTTATCAGGACCGACATCCGGGAAACCAAAAGTTCCCAAGATTTGGACCCTGGGATAGGGTCAAGGTCAGCCCTATCCTAGGGTAGGGCCAAGGTCAACCCTATCCTAGGTTAGGGTCAAGGTTGACCCTATCCTAGGAGGTCGACCCTGTCCCTGGATCCCAGAAACACAGGTCTATATCCCAGAATGCAGAATTTAGGTCAAAAAATGGTGGATAGAAAGGCAGATCAAGAGGGATGATGCAAAAATAGGAGGATGACATGATGGAGGTCAAATACATCCCATAATGAGGGCTAAATTTTCTTAACATGGAAGTGCTTCCATTTTAAGATGATACAGAAGTATACAGATTGCTGAGGATCCCGACCCATGGAGACCAGGTTTACTATGATTAGGTGTATGATGGTAGCATATGTAGATGGGTGTTTAGAGATAACACCATTGAGAATGAATACATTACATGGGCATAGTTTTCTTCATTTCCTACTTTGCCAGCATTACCAAGAGAAGTTATCGGAGGTTTGTTGCTTCCAGATAAGAGAGGTCATGGTTTTTTGATCAGATGGGGCCATATATTAGAGGAATTTATTGCACATCCTCAGAGATTTGATTGGGGTTCCTATGTGTTGGCCAAAATTTACTGTGATTTACATGAGATTGTATATAGGCTCAACACATCTATGTCAGTAGGTGCAGTTCTATTACAGCTATAGACTTGGGAGCATATCCCTATCACCCATTTTGCAATGTATACTCTGTAAACTCACTATGAAAGTGATTCTGAAGATTCTAACATGCCTTTTATATCTCTGATAAATTTGAATCTCCCTCATATAGGTCCTTAAAAACCTTCAACCCTTGTACTTTGCAATTGAATCTCTTGGATGGTAAGTAGTATCCTACTAAGGGCATTTGCAACTTTTTTTTTTACCCCCTTCTTATTTTTTATTGTAAAAGTGTAAGATTGTAAGAACTCCATCCACTTGATGTGTCTCAAGCTAAGCTTGTCTTGAGTGTTTATGTAACTCACTTCTTGATGGTTTATGAAGACAACAAATTCTTTAGGCAAAAGATAATGCATCCACTTCTTTAAGGCTTGTACAAGAGCATATAGCTCCAAGTCATAAGAAGAGTACCTAGACTTATCCTCATTTAGTCTTTCACCAAAGGAGGCCACAGGCCTACCTTCCTGACTTAAGACAACTCCTACTATAATTCTACTTGCATCACACTCCATAATGAATGTTTTTTCAAAGCTTGGTAACAAAAATATAGGCTGAGTATCCACTTCCTTATTCAATCTCTCAAATCCATCATTAGCTACCTTAGTCCAAATTAATTTAGTCTTCAATCCTACTTTGATAGTCTCTAAGACTGGAGCACAAATCTCACTAAATCTCCTAATGAACTTCCTATAGAATTGGGCTAACCCATGGAAGCTCCTAACTTCAGTCTCTGTCTTAGGAGTAGGCTAGTTCAATATGGCCTATACTTTCTCCTTATCTATTTTTAAGTCACCATTGGAAACCACAAAGCCAAGGTAGACTAGCTCTTCTTTCTTGAACTCACTCTTCTCAAGGTTTATGATGAGTTTCTACTCCTGCAACTTCTTCAACACTAACTCCAAGTGTTTCATGTGATCCTCTTTGGTTTTACTGAAAATTAGGATGTCATCTAGATAGACAACTACAAAAACACCTATATAGTCTTTCAAGACTTCATTCATTACCCTCATAAAGGTGCTTGGTGCATTTGTAAACCCATAGGGCATAACTAACCATTCATACAACCCCTTTATAGTCTTAAATGTAGACTTCCACTCATCACCCTCTTTCATCCTAATATGATAATATCCACTTTTTAAATAAATTTTAGAGAAGTACTTAACACCCCCCAAGAAATCCATCAAGTCTTCTATTCTAGGAATTGGAAATCTATACCTGATAGTTATCCTATTTATTTCCATAGAATCAGTACACATCCTCCACTTACCTCCCTTCATAGGAGCCAACACCACTAGGACAACACATGGCCTGATGCTTTTCCTAATCAATCCTTGATCCAACAAGTCTTGCACTTGCCTGGCTATCTCTTTGTTTTTCTCTTGTGTCATCTTGTATGCAGCTTTGTTTGGAAAGGATGCTCCTGGTATGAAGTCAATCTGATGAATTATCTCCCTCTTTGGTGGTAGTGAAGCTGGTGTACCTTCACAAATGATATCCTTGAACTTATCCAATATTTCCCTCACCTCTTTTGGCATAGGTCCTTGCTTATGAGTCTCCTCCTCCTTTGGCTTTAGAAAATTTTCATAACCAACTTCTTCATCTTTCATATCCCTTAATAATTCTTTCCCATTCATCAACATGGCACTGGATTATTCCTTCTCCACTATGTCTTCCTCTAGTATGGATTGTATCTTGAATGTTACCCCATTTTTCTTGATGGTGTACTTGTTATCCTTCCCATTATTGACAACTTCTCTATCATACTACCATGGTCTTCCAAGCAATAGATGACAAGCATCCATTGGCAACACATCACATAGTATCCTATCTTGATACTTCCCTATAGTGAACTCTACCCACACTTACTCATTCACCAAGATGTTTTGACCCTTATTCGACCATGTAACTTTATAGGGACATACATGTGGGATTTTGGCGAGCTTCAACTTCTCTACTGCCTCCTTAGATATGACATTATCTATTGACCCTGAATCAAAGATCACCTTGTATAATTTTCCTAATATTTTGCATTTGACCCTAAAAAGAGCCCTCCTCTGCTTGTGCTCATCTTTGGTGGGTGCCTTGATTATGATTCTTCTCAACATAAGGTGTTCTCCTTTCTCTAAATCCAGACTCACCTTTGATTATTTAGAACAATCTTCTTCTTGGACATAATCTATCTTATTCTCCCCTTGTGAGGATGTTGGCTTATTCGGGCACCTATATGTAGGGTGTCCTAACTGTCCACAATTGTAGTATTTCATTGAAGAAAAATGAGAACTTCTCCCAAAGCCTCCTGATCTTCCTCCACCACTGTTATAGGAACTTCTTCCTCTATTATTGTATCCACCTCTATTGTTTGTCTCTTGTCCTTGCTCTGCATATTTTGATTCACTTTGTCCTCTACTATCACTGCCTCTTCCACTTGAACCTCCTCTATGGCCACCTCTATTATCTCTACCCCTTTCCCTATTTCTTGAACTAGAATCTTGCTTCTTCTTGAGTTTCTCTTCCACTTTCAAAGCCATCTAAAAATAGCTATGATTGGAAGTCAGGGAAAAGAGGCTGAGTTCCTCCCGAATGTTCCACCTTAAACCATTAATTTATCTTGCCACTTTGATACTCTCTCTCTCTCTCTCTCTCTCTCTCTCTCCTTGATTCTTTATCTAAGACAAATTTTTTGTAATTATTCAGTATAGGCTGGCACATCTAGGTATTTTTACCTAAGGTTTTATGTCTTATTATGCAATTGAATGTCATATTCTTCCATAAGGTAATTCTCCTTCACCTTTTCCACCATTGTCTTTCAATTGGATATGGGCTTCTTTCCCTCTTTCTCTCTTTCTTCCTACAAGAACTTCCACCATGTAAGCGTTTTCCCTCTTAGCCTTTATTTGGCCATCTTCACCTTTTGGACTTCTATAATCCCATCACACTCAAAGTGATTCTCCATCCCTTCAAGAAATTCCATAACCATTTTAGTGTCCATCTTACCAGAGAATACTAGTATTCCTTCTAGAGCCTTTCCACTCAATGCCCTGAGTGCTTTGAGGAATGGTTCCTCTGATAGAAGAGGGTTAGGCTCTGGTTCTATCTCCTCTTCTACTGGTCTCTTTCCTTTTTCTATCCCTTCATGCATTTATTCTCTCAACTTACTGGCAGTCTCTACCACTTCTACCATCTTGATATTATTTTCCTCCATTTCTTCTTCAAGAAGCCTATTCTTGATTTGTTTCTCTAAAAAATTCTTGGCTAACTCTACATTAGTTACCATGATGTTCTCACCTATGGATTCACTCCAATCAGACATGCACTAATCCACTCCCAAGCCTTTCAATGGCTCTGATTCCAATTTGGTGGGGAGCTCCTCTCCTAGATCCTTCTAGCTCTCTCCAAGTCCTTCTCCTAGACTTCCTTAGGGTCTCTTCTCTACCCTAACTAGAGGATACTTTCCTAATCCCCTAACTCACTAGGAAATGTCCACCAATTTCAACTTCTCTCTATACTCCTCTCCATAGCTTTCTTGCATCCATGGCTCCACTATCCTCCTGTCACTCCTATGGTGTCAAACTCTTAGGGAGTGATTTCCCAACTCCCCTTAGGTCTAATCAAGCCTCTAAGGATTCAATTTTGTGAATCCCCCATTCATTTTCCAAACGGGTTCTAAAATCAAGACTTTAGGCCTTGTAGCCCTTTTAGGCCTATTAGCCCTCCAAAACACATAATAGGTGATTTCTCTCCTAAAATCCCTTAACAAACCTAAAAAAAAATCCAATATTCCTTGTGGTTTTTTCTTCCCCTTCAAGATTTTCTAGGTCTCTGGACACAATTATGTTCATACAATGGACTTTTGCCAAACCCCTAAAAACAATGGTTTCTAGGGCATGATGGCTGGTCTGGCTTCTTGATCTTCTTCCATTGATCTAGTGAGCTCCTATAAACTCCTCCTTCCATCAAAATTTCTACACCTCATGCCCCTACACTCCACTATCATTGATTGACACATACCAATCACCTTGCAACCTCCATTGTTGCTGCACTACTCAATCACCCTAGCAAGAATAGCTAGTACTCGCCTAGGGCCTGATTGTTTTCAATCTTCCCCTACACACACACACACTTAACAAGCCATATGTAAAAATTATATACAAGGCTCTAATGGATTCCAAGTGTTCATGGAGTTTGAACAACGAGAACACCAAAGAAACCCATTCTTTACATGACTAGACCAAAACTGGCCAGTGAACTTACAAAACATAATAAGTTTAACAAAACCTAACCAAAAAGTACAAAATAATAAAATAATGCCACAAAGATCTTGATAATTACATTTTAGACACTATCCATTCATTCATTTAGTCCATTAAATCCAATAAAGTGGTGGATGATGGCTTTACAACTTAATTACACTATAATTTACTCCTTCTCACACACCAGTTCATACAATACCAAATCTAACTATCAGATTAGGGTTAAAATAACATTATATACTCCTATCCCACCTATCTAGACCATATGGTCATGATTTGGGCACCATAAGGGCCGATTCCTAAATTCTAGGAAATGTTGTCATGACAACTTTTAAAAGTTGTCATGCCAACTTTTACAACTTTTGTCAAAATGACATTTTTTCCATTTTGAGAGTCCTAATTGGTTCCAAATCTTACCAATTAACCTCAAATGAATAAAGAACATTAAAAAATTAAAAATCTTCCCACTTTGGAACTTTGGTCAACCCTTTGACTTTTGAGTTGACTTCTAGGTTCTAGACCCCTAGAATCAACTAAACTCAAACAAATCTCAAACCCTAATCTTCCTAACTCTAATCACACCTCAAAACACACTAGGGACTTTATAGTTTAGTCCTTATTCATGGTTTGTTGGCCAAACCAACCTACAAGCCAAAATGTTCAAAGATCTAGCTAAAGACCTTAGGGTGCTCCTGCACCACTCATCTTGGATATTTATCTTTAGTCCTTTCATGTATCTTGCAAGCTTAACACTCTCTAGTTCCACCATCTTGGACTTCATTAAGAGCCTATGGAATTATTTTGTATACTTAGAGACATCCTTCACCTTTTTCTTAGACTTTGTCTTTTCTTATGAAGTTGAACTTCATAATCTTCTGGCACATAAGCCTCCTTCACCAAGGCCACCATATTCTTCCATGTGCCTACTAGATTCTTATCCATCTTCACCCTCTCTTCTTGAGTGAAATTCCACCAAGTTAGGGTAGATCCCTTCAACTTGAATTTTTCTATTTTTACTTTTTGATGCTCTAGTATCTCCTCATAGTCAAAGAAACTAGCGAGTGCATCAACCCAATATATGACTTCTTATGGGTCCATCTTCCCACTGTAGACATGAAGATCAAGCTTAGTGTTCATGGTTCTTCTTTCCATAAACTTCAAATTATTCACAAGTAGCCTCTGGTCTGCAGGGATCTCTTCTTCCTCCTGCCAAGGGGTTTCTTCATCACTCCCCTCCTCTTCAGCTCCAGAGTTTCTACTACTCCCCTTCTTGACTTTTTCCTTAATATTCTCCATTTGTTACCTCAACCTCTTCCTTTCATCTTCATGTTCTCTCACTACTCTCAGTAGTTCTACATTTGTCATTTTGTTTGGTAGTTCACTATCTTCTCCCCCATTTTTTATGTTTGCAACTTGTCTTTCTCCAAAGATCTACTAGTTTCTCTGATATCACTTGGAGAAAATCCCCAAACTATATGAAAATATCACACAAATGTTCAAGACCTTACCCAACAACCACACAATCTAGGGCTCTGATAGAGTTCCCAAAACCCACACATACAAGACTAGATCCTTCCGCTAGTCATCAATACCCTTAGGAACTATTGAGCTACAACTAGAACCCACAATTTAAGGGATGTAACACAGTTCCACAAAGGCTATACACTTTTTTTATATTCTATGAAAGAAAAATCCCATACCGATTCACTCACAAGACACCTTAAAGTTATCAAAGACTACAAAGGGCTACAAGGAACACAAATGGATTTCAATTATAAATTCACTTGGAAGTCCACCAAAATAATTCTCAATCACCCTCAAATTTTCCAAACCACTCACCCTCAATATCCCCCAAGCTAGGTCTTATGACCAATCACCCAACTCCTTGAGCACACAAATCTCTCCTAGGCCTAATTGACAATTAGGTCTCCATTTACAAAGAATGTGTCTTAAAATGGTTCCAATTCCTCACCAAAACTATTGGAACATCTATAGGATCACTAGAAACCTCTAAATACTTGGTTTCAAGTCTTCATTCCACCCCTGGGCCGAGTTGTGCATCAGATACCAAACTTTGGACAGTCACATTGAGATGCCTGTCTAGAGGGTTTAATCATTCCTCTTTCCATAGACCTCCTCTTGATCTGAGACAACATAAATCTTATAATACATCCTCAATCCCTTCTTTTGAACAAGTCTTGGGATTTTACCATGGTGGAATCTCTTGGGAAGATAATTTTACTCTCAAAACCCTAGGTAGGGCCTTTCTGTGACCAGTGGGCAATCAAAATTCTCTATCTTTTGATCCCCTACACTTCAATAATCCACACAAGATTAAAAATTCTAGTAAGAATCCATGACAACTATTGGTTTCCTTTAGTTGTGCATTGGGATCCATACCAATCTATACAACTCATAATACTGTTGGAAATACAGAGAAATTGGTTGATTTTATTGATCAGAAAGATGAAATTCTAAAATAGCTTCACTCCAACATTGGAGTAAGGTTTTTCAACCTTAAAAAATACATTTCCCAAACATTTCCAACCGACAAAGGTGGTTTTGAATGTTGGGATTAAAAATTTGCAACTTTTCAACCAAAAGTTGCATTATGCAACATGACAACATTGACAACTTTTGACAAAAGTTGTCAATTGTACTAATCCTTGCATAGTTCAAATCCTAGACTCCACTAAAGACCATAAGGAGGTTATTTAAACATTTTGAACCTTCTTTGATTTTCCTAGGCTACTCCAATCCATCCTACCCAATATTAGTCTAAAATTGACTAAGGTAGACAACTTAGGCTTATAGCAATACATAGTGTCTCCTTGTCTTACAAGTATGACTTATTGAAAGAACTTTGGCTCTTAGATCAGATTAGTAATCTAAACCTTGACCTTTGATTATGTATCCACTGGGGTGATTAAGCTTGATTGATTTGAGGGTTCTCCTACACCAATTTTAGTGGCGTGGTATGTGGTTAATTTAGTTGATTGGCTAATCATAGCAGAAGGAAGAGAAGGCTGAAGAGAACAGTACATGACTGCATAGTGGTGATTGCTTGAAGGATTCCAAGTAGACCAGAGATCAAAGATCAGAGACAAAGATCAAAGAAGGAGATGAAATTAATGACCAATCAGTGAATTAGCATTTGAGCTATAATTTGACCTGTATTTGCAAAGTGAGTTTTATGTTTCATATTACAATTTGTTGTTACTTTCTAACCATTGTATCAAATGCAAATTCCTTTTAAACAAGGTTGACCTAACAGTCATATTTTTAAATCCTTTAATCAAGGTGACATTCTAATCGAATGGTCTAAGCCCTCTAACAAGGCTCACTTCTAACAGAGTGATTAAATCCTTTAACCATGTCACATTTAAAAGTGTGTATTGTAACCTTTAATCGAATTGGCTTTTCACAGAGCTCACTTCAGAAGAGTGAAAAATTGGTAGCATGTTACTGGTGGTTTTTCCCATATTGTGTTTCCATGTTAAATCCCGGTTTCATACTTGTGTGAATGTTATTTGATTTGTTGTATTTTTAAGAGTTTTATATTTTTGCAAGTTTATTACATTAGGATAGTAAACTACAAGTTTATATTGTTGATCATATGCTATACAGACCAAGTGGATTACTGAGTGGATCTGAGTTGTTTGAAGTGTTTGAAAGTTTAATTGGTACATATATGCCTTGGATAATTGATTCACCCCCCTCTTAGTTATTCTAAATTATTATAACAAGAATAAATAGAGAAATCAAGAAAGCATGAGTGAGAAACCCTAGGTCAAGTTGTTTAGGGTGTGAGCCACCTCTTCTTCCATCTGAGCCATTCTGAGAGACACCTTCTTCAAATCTTCGGTGTTTGGGGAAAGAGTGGAAAACTTTTTATTAGTGTTGGCTCTGGTTCTCTTCCCTGGCCTAGAGACCTTTATCACTAGCACCTCCCTTTCACTATCCACATTAGTAGTGTTCTTCTCAATATAAACGTTTTTCAATCTCACAACCAGAGCTCTCATATTCTCCAAGTTAGTCTTAATTATGTATAGGATGTTCTTTAGAATCTCTTTAAGGGTTTCCTCAGTTTTGTCCACATTAGAAGTAAGACCATCACACATTCCCTCTAGGACCTTTCTTGCATTACCCTAATCTTCCATATAATAAAAACCTAATTTATTTTCCTTAGGCGACTAGAGGGCCTAAGACCCCACATCTTAATTCTCACTCAAGGTCTCCATCTTCTAATGCATTTCATCAAACTTAGCCAAAAGAACCCAATTTTAGATTGAGAATTTTTTTTAATCTCGTGAAAGTCCCATCTTGTAAGGGGAAATTCCATTTTACCATTGGTTTGTTTTATTAAAAACTATCCACCAACGATCCCAAAAATTGTCACACATTTGTGGATGTATGCACCATCTCATGGACAATTTTTGTTTGTTTGGGTCAACAGGTCATCTGGTGTGGTGATTCATAAATACATAATCTATTTCCTTTTTTGAGATGTCTAGAGCCTTCACCTCATCATACATTTAATATATTTCATCACTATAATGGGCCTACATGGAAACTCTCCATCGAACTACAACATTGTGCTCAGTTGTGAAGCTTTGAATATTATCTATTATAGAATTGAATGAACTAAACATGGGGGATAATCAAGGAATCCTACTATATACATCCATAATAACCCTCAATTGATCCAATTTTTTGGCTATCATCTCTTCTATGGGATGATTATTTGTGGGGAGAGGGGTTTGTGCTTGTGGGTTTTCAGGCTATGGGTTTTGTGTAGGTAGGTTTTGTGTTTGTAGGATTCATGTCTGAGGGTTATCTGTCATACTTGTTTAAGTAGCAAGTTTATTTAATTAACATATAAAATCTGAAAAATAAAGATTTTCAAATTAAAAGAACCTAATTCAAATTAAAAAAACCAAAAATGAAAAAAAAGGAAAAAATGCAATGTAAATCTTACCCGATGCCTGAGTTATGCTCAAAATTGCCTTATGGGATTGGATATGTGCTAGCTATCATATATCGGATACCAAATTCTAAAAAATTGTTAGTTAACATGACTCACAAGTTTTTCCATAGTCGGTATTTAATTACCAAGTATTGAATATCCGATACCCATAGCAATTTTTTTAATATAATATATCATATGTAATGCCCACCCCTCTACTACCATTTTAGTTTCGGATGCCAAACTCCTTTAGACCACTCTTCATGTGCATGTTAGATCGTTAGTTGCATTTGATTATGTTTTAATGTAATTACAATATCTATGGATGATGCGAAACATTGATACTTTGAGCATTCAATTTATATCATGATCTTAGATAGATGATGATGATTATTTGCATATGATGATGTTATTTATATTATAATTATTTTACTAACCCCATACTTGCATGTGTATGGTTGACGTGTATGTTTTATATCTTTTTCTGATGTTCCTGATATGGTGGGGGATGGAGACATACTTGCTTGCAAGATCAACACAATCGACTAATCCCTACCATTGTCTGTTATATATATATATATATATATATATATTGATGACATGTAATTGATTGAATGTGTGAAAATGTTAAGTTGATCACTGAAACGTTGAAAGATAATGCAAGACATTAAATATGTTAATGGATTGTATTGTCATTGATGTCAACTTGATATAATCTAATTGGTTATATTCAAAGTGTCAAAGAATTCAGAGAATTAGAGAGATAAAGATTATGCTTTTAGTAATGCATAATAGATCAGCATTCAATGAGTAACTACAAACACCGATGGTTAGTGGAACCAGATGGACAAAGAAACCCGAGAGAAAAGTTGTAGTGATGCTCGAGCAAGAAAACTAAAAAGTATTACCGACAGGAAGAATCACAAGCATAAATGACTGCTAGAATTATAGTGTTACCCAATGGATAGACAACCCTAAAGGACAGACAACCCTAACAGAGAAGCCCAAGGACAACTAAAGTGTTGACCAAAGATAACAAGAGTTGAAACACCGAAGTTAACTAGAGTTTAGAAATGACAAAATATCTAGCTAGCAGAGCTAAAGATAGACTTAACTGGTTGTTATTATTTTTATCATTGACAAGTTAAAAGCCATAGATAAGTAAAATATTTAAAGATATTTTATGCAGTTGTCAAAGATTTTTCTATGAGATAAAATAGGAGTTATGCTTTAAATCAAGATTGGAAAGAATTTCTGATCATGCCAAGATCAAGAAAGTCAAGAACCTAGAAATGGTGATATCATGTCTATAAAGAGACAACTTAATTCATTACAAATTATGGATGGGGAGTAAATGAAAAATAGGATGCTGAAGAGAAAGTAATGAAGAACAACTTCACACAGTCCTGATCAATCAAGCGAAGAAAAGAGCTAAATATTTCTGCGGACACCAAGAAATAAAGGAACATAGCATCTCCAAGAAGAAAGAAAGTGGAGAAAAGGTATTGAAAAGATATATTGATCAGAAAGGTAATATGAGATTGCAATAGATCTTAAAATTAGCAAGTTTAGGTTATATGTATGAACAGATCATTTACTGTTTCAGTTTAACCATTGATTCATAAAATCTCTTAACCAATAAGGATTTAAATATCCTTTCTATATTGAGATACATCCCAAGGAGTATCAAAAATTTTGATCATGAAGATAGCATGAGATGCCAAATACCATTTGAAAAACTACACTGGGTTTGGTCATAGAAGGTAGCATAGAGATGCTCGATATAAAGTGACAAACTATTATATTAAATCCTCTAACAAGGTCACACCTAAAAACATGTTCGGAACCTTTAACAGGGTTGGCTCTTCACCGAGATCACTTCAAAAGAGTGAAAATTTTGGATTATCAATCCCAAGTGGTTTTTCCCTTAACAGGGTTTAGACATTAAAAATCTATGTTTCAATGTGTTTATGAGTCATTAATTTAGTATTTTGCATTACACATAACTAATCTGGATTGATCGGTATACTCTAAGTAATTTAATTTTTTTGGGCAAATGAAAGACTGCTATTCGGTAAACATAAAGAATAAGGTTTAACATAGCACTCTGAGAAGTAGTAATCTGATAAGTATATTTGAAGGCATTCATCTTATAGGGCTGAAGATTACTAGAGGCTTAATATTGCGGTACTAAGTTTTTGGGTTGATTTATTTGAATATTTTGAGGCCACTCATTCACGCCCCCCCCCCCCCCCCCTCTAAGTTATTTCTAATAATTGGTATCAGGGCTTGTGTTCTTAGAAAGGGAGTTTAATAGATCAAGAAAAAGATCACAAGATGAACAAAAGAGATGTGCCCAAGTTGAATAAATACAACTTTACATCATGGCAAAGAGAATAAGTCTCCACCTATTAGGTACTGGTAATGATGTTACTCAAAACCTTGATACTGAATATGTGTTGCCTATAGGACCTCACACTCTTGAGAAATTAAGAGAAAGCACGAGCATAATTGCATGATGATAGAGCTTTCTTCCTCACTCTCTGATGTTGAGTTTGAAGATGTCAAAACCTACACCTCTGCTAAGAAAAAGTGGGATAAATTGAAGCTGGTACATGGAGGAGATGCTAATATACTAAGAGCCAAGGAAGAAATCCTAAAAGGGAGGTTTGATGACCTAAGGATGAAATAAGGATAAAATATCACTTAGTATAGCTGCAAAATCAAAGAGGTAGTCAATGCTATCCGAGGAGTTGGAGGTGTACTTGAAGAGGAGACAACGGTAAGTAAAATCTTAAGAACCTTACTATGTGTATATGCTATTAGAGTATCTTATATACAAGAAATGAGAGTAGTTGCAAACAATATAGTCACTCTAGATAGTCTAATTAGTAGACTGATTTCATTTGAGATGAATAACTTTCCTAATAGTGTCTTACCATCTATAGAGTCTGCATTCAAATCTTCTTTGAAAATAAGTAAATCTAGTCATAGAAACTGTAAAAAATGATAGTGGAAGTGATAATGATGATCAAGATCTTGATGAGATTGAAGTAGTAATGGAAAGAAGATTGTAGAGAGGAAAAGGTAGATGAAAAGGTAAATTACCACTTGTATATTTTAATTGTAAAGAGGTTGGAAACTTTGCTACAAGATGTCGTAATAAAAGAAAAGATGACAGAAGTAATGACAGATCATATGAGAAGATGTTTGATAGAGGTGATAACAGAGATTACTGAAGCAACCGACAATCTGACAAAAGAGATACCCAAGACTACAAGGACAAAGGGAAGAAATCTTGTTACCTAGCTGAGAGCATAGCTGATGACACTGACACTAAATTTGAAGAAGACATTGAGATGGTATTTTTAGCCATGAAGGATGACTTAGATGAAGAAGAAGAAAGGTATGTAGAGACTGAACTCATATCTAAGGTTAGTAAGAATGATGTCTGGATCATAGATATTGGTTGTACTCACCACATGATCGGGGATAAACAAATGTTTGAAAATTTTGAGTACTATAATGGTGGTTCAGTAAGAATGGGTAATGATGCACCTTGTCCAGTTGAAGGTAAAGGAACTATAATGTTGAATAACCTGATCAAATGTGAAAATTCTTACTAGGAAAAAGGACTGAATTATAATCTATTAAGTGTTTCAAATCTGAAAAATATAGGTCATCGAGTAGCATTTGAGAATAATAATGAAAATATCTTCAATGAATCAGGAAGGTTGATCAAAAATAGTGAATAGACAAAAGGTAACCTTTTTCTATCTTGATGACATTAACACCACTTGTTTGATGGCTAGAAATGAAGACATATGGTTGTGGTACAAGAGATTGAGTCATGTGAATTTTGACAACATGATAAAGATAAGAAATAAAAGAAAAGTTAGAGGCTTACCGGACATGTCTAAGCTCGAGCATATCATGTGCAAGAATTGTCAAAAAGGTAAGATGACAAAGTCTAGTTTCAAGAGTAAAGACAATACATCTAATGCCATTCTAGATTAGTCCATACTGATCTATGTGGACCCATGAGGACAAAGAGCTACTATGGAGATAGGCATTTTATTCTCTTTGTAGATGATTATTCTAAAATGATGACAGTTATGTTTTTAAAAGATAAATTAGAAGCATTCAATATGTTTAAATGGTATAAGGCTATGGCAGAAGAGAAAAGTGGTAAGGAATTAAAATTCTTAAGGTCAGATAGAGGAGGGGAATATATTTCAGATGAGTACACTAACTATTACAATGAGCATGGAATTAAAAGATAGGTTTCTGCACCAAGAACACCACAACAAAATGGAATTGTTGAGAGAATAAAAAGATCCGTTGTTGATTATGCTAGAACATTGATGATTGAGAAAAGCATCACTCAAACTTTCTGGAGGGAAGTTGTTAGTACTTTTGTCTACACATTAAACATAGTACAATGGAAGAAGGACACAAAGAAGACACCCTATGAGCTATGGTATGGTCATACACCCAATGTAAGTTACTTCAGAATGTTTGGTAGTCAATGTTATATTTTGAAAGATAATAGAGATGGAAAAATTGACTCCAAAAGTGAAGAAGGCATCTTTCTAGGCTATTCAACCTAAAGCAAGGCTTATAAATGTCTTAACAAGTCATCTAACAAGATCATTGAAGGTACAAATGTGAAAATAGATGAATTTGTAGAAAATAATGATAAGAAAGGCAGAAAAGAGCCAGAGGACTACAACATGTTTGTTTATACTAAAGAACCTGTGACTCTACCTGAGCAATAGTGTATCGCTCCCAAGAAATAGAACAATGCACCTGAAAATTAGGCTGTAATTACCATAAATTAGAAAAATCCTCAAGATGATGTTTTGAGCGATGGAGATCAGAATGAAGGTAAAGATGATGAAAAAAGAGTTGAACCAAAACTTTCCAAGTATGTCAAAAGACACCATCCATAGAATTAGATCATAGGAGACAAGAAGGCATCACTCAAACTTTCTGGAGGGAAGTCGTCAATACTTTTGTCTACACATTAAACATAGTACAATTGAAGAAGGACACAAAGAAGACACCCTATGACCTATGGTATGGTCATACACCCAATGTAAGTTACTTCAAAATGTTTGGTAGTCAATGTTATATTTTGAAAGATGATAGAAATGGAAAACTTGACTCCAAAAGTGAAGAAGGTATCTTTCTAGGGTATTTGACCAAAATCAAGGCTTATAAATGTCTTAGCAAGTCATCTAACAAGATCATTGAAGGTGCAAATGTGAAAATAGATGAATTTATAGAAAATAATGATAAGGAAGGTAGCAAAGAGCCAGAGGACTAAAACATGTTTATTTATACTGAAGAACCTGACACTCTACCTGAGAAACAGTGTATCACTCCCGAGCAATAGAACAATGCACCCGAAAATCAGGCCTGCAATTACCAAAAATAGGAAAAACCTCAAGATGGTGTTCTGAGCGATGGAGATCAAAATGAAGGTAAAGATGATGATCAAAATGATGAACACAGATCTCAACCAATAATTTCCAAGTATGTCAAAAGACATCATCCATAGAATCAGATCATAGAAGACAAGAAGGTGGGAATGAGAACAAGAAGTAAGTCACTAAACACTAGATGTTTACTTTGTGATTTTGAGCCTAAATTTGTTAATACTACACTTGAAAATGAGGAATGGGTCAGTGCTATGAATAAAGAAATAGAACAAATTGAGAAGAAAAATACATGGACACTAGTACTGAGACCGGATGACAATAATGTCATCAGTACCAAATGGATATTCAAAAACAAGATGAATGAGAAAGGAGAAGTCATTAGAAATAAAGCAAGATTAGTATGCAAGGGGTATGCACAAGAAGTAGGTATTGATTATGGTGAAACCTTTGCACCCGTTGCTAGACTAAAAGGAGTTAGAATCTTACTTTCTTGTGCTACATTCAAAGGATTCAAGGTATACCAGATGGATGTCAAATCTACATTCCTAAATAGAATACTTTAAGAAGAGGTATACATTGAACAACCATAAGGGTTTGTTGATCCAGACAAGAGAAATATGGTATGTAAAATCCATAAAGCCTTGTATGGATTGAAACAAGCACCTAGAGCCTGGTATGAAAGTCTTCACTCTTCACTCATTAGCATTGAATTTATAAGAATAGGTGAAAATAGCAATCTATACTTAAAAGAAGATACCGATGGTAATATTCTAATTGGTGAAATTTTTGTTGATGATATCATTTTTTGGGGAAATGAAATGTTATGAAAATCCTTTGCTAATGAAATGAGAAAAGAGTTTGAAATATCTTTGTTTGGAGAGATAAAATTATTTCTTGGTCTACAGATTCTTCAACAAAATGCAGGCATATATATCACTTAGTCCAAATACATCAAGGAAGTGTTGAATATATTCAAGATGGAAGATTCCAAACCAGTTGGAACACCTATGGCTACTCGATGTAAGATGAAAAAATAAGAAAAATCAAATGAGGTAAATAAGACCTTGTATAGATCAATGATTGGAAAACTAATGTATGTTGTTCATACAAGACCAGATATTGCACATGCAATTGGAATAGTTGCAAAATTCTATGCTAATCCCAAAGAATCATATATGACTGTTGTCAAGAGAATTTTGAGATATCTGAAGAACACTGAGGACTATGGCTTATGGTATAAAAGAGAAGAAAAATTTGAGCTACAATTCTATACAGATGTTGATTGGGCTGGAAACATTGATGACTAAAAGAGCACAACTGGAGGAGCATTGTTTATGGGTGATAGACTTGTCACATGGATCAGCAAGAAGCAAGGATGCATCTCTCAGTCTACTACAAAAGAAGAATATGTTGCTGCTACTGCCAATTTCTCTCATATTTCCTAGATCAAATAGTTACTTGAAGGTATGAATATGAAGATTCTTGAACCAGTGATTATCTACTGTGATAACTCAGTGCAATAAACATATCAAAGAATCCAATGATGCATGCTAAGACTAAGCATATAGAAATCAAGTAGCATTACTTAAGAGAACAAGTGCAAGAAAAATAAGTGATACTAGAATTTGTTCAATCAAAGGAAAAATTAGATAATATATTCACCAAGCCATTACCGAAAGATACATTTGAGTACCTGAGATAGAGACTAGGGGTACAACCCTCGTCTATCGGTCAGTAAGATGACTAGAAGGTTGCATCAGCCTATACAAAACTAGAAGATCATTCATGTTGATTCAAGCACCAAGATGGACAACAATAGATATATTTGTACACAGAGAGGTACAAATCTACAATGAACACCAAAGTCAATATATTGCTGATGGATAGGGAAATTAAAGGAGTATATTATATAAAGGGATGGAAGGATGATATAAAAAATTGTTTGGAATTTTTGTTAAAGGGAGAGATTATCTCATTATTAGGAATCAAAAGGGAGAGAGATTCTCATTAGTATAAGGGAGAGATTATCTCATTATCAGGAAGAGATTATATCATTATCCAAAGAGATTGATTACGTATGAAATATCCATTAAAGGGAGAGCAGTAACAAAAAGAACATAATACACACAAAAGGGAGAGATGACTCATTACTCTTAAAGGAAAAAGAGATTATCAAGAAGAGGAACAGTCAAGGGACAACATAAAAAAGAGACAGAAGCTACTACATCTATCCAGTAAAGGGATTGAAGATTGAAGAACCCACTCTCCAAGAAAAAAATCTAAGGTATTTGAGCTTACCGAGAGCGAGATATTTGTAATAGTTACAATAAGAAAGATTGATGAAACTGTTATATTTCATATTGTATTAGTAATAATATAGTGTGACATTGTAGTGTGTTTCCATGAATGCCAAAGGGAGAGATTGATGACATGTAATTGATTGAATGTTTGAAGATGTTAAGTTGAACACCAAAATGTAAAAATATAATGCAAGACATTAAATCAGTTAATGGATTATATTTTAATTGATGTCAAATTGATATAATCTGATTGGTTATATTCAAATTCTCAAAGACTTTAAAGAATCAGAGAGATAAATATTATACTTTCATTTATGCATAATAGATCATCATTCACTGAGTAACTACAAACACTGACGGTTAGTAGAACTTGAAAGATAGAGAAACCCAAGAGCAAAGTTACAGTGATGCCCAAGAAAGAAACCCAACAAGCATTATTGACGATTAGAATCAAAAGCATAACCGATGGCCAAAATTATAGTGTTACCCGATAGACAGACAAGCCTAACAGACAGAAAACCTTGACAGACAGAGAATCCCAAGGAGAATTGAAGTTTTGACCGAAGCTAACAAGAGTTAAAACACTGAAGTTAACTAGAGTTCTGAAATGACAAAATATCTAGCTGGCAGATATAAAGATAGACTTAACTGGTTGTTAACATTGTTCTCATCAACTAGTTCAAAGCCAGAGATAAGTAAAATATTTAAAGCTTTTTTATCCAGTTGTCAAAGAGTTTTCTATGAGATAAAACATGAGTTATCCTTTAAATCAAGATTGGCGAGAATTGTGGATCCCACCAAGATCAAGAAAGTCAAGAACCTAGAAATGGTGATATCATGTCTATAAAGATACAACTTAATTCATTATGAATTATTGATGTGGAGTGAATGAAAAAGGGGATGCTGAAGAAGAACAACTTCATACAGTCTTGATCTATCAAGCTAAGGAAAGAGCTAAATATTTTTGCAGACGCCAAGCAACAAAGGAACATAACATCACCGATTAGAAAGAAAGTGGATCAAAGGTATTGAAAAGATATATTGATTAGAAAGGTAATATGAGCTTACAATAAATCTAAAAATCAGTAAGTCTAAGTTGTATGTATGAACATATCATTTATTGTTTCAGTTTAACCATTGATTCAGAAATTATCTTAACTAGGCAGGATTTAAAGATCATTTCTACATTGAGATACATCCCAAGGAGTATCAAAAAGTTTGATCATGAAGATAGTATGAGTTTCCAGATACCATTTGAAAAACTACACTAAGTTTGGTCATAGAACACTAGTACATTTGACCTCAATTTTCGATGACAATTGGTCGAAATTTAGACAGTAATTGGTCGAATTCACGACCAAAACTTTCGTCGGTCTTTTTTTGTCAAATTTTCGACGTATTTATAATTAGTTGAAATTTTGACCAAAACAAAGGTCAGAATTTTGACTATAACCCAAGCTTAAAATTGTCGTCATTTTTTAGTGCATTGGTCGAAATTTTGACCAATACTTCCACCAACGAGTGGTCGCAAATTTTGACCAATTCACTAAAAAAATGATGAGAATGCTATGCTTTCCACCGAACCAATGGTTGAAATTTCGACCATTGTATTGGTCGAAATTAACCCTGGCATTGGTCAAAATTTTGACCAACATTAATTTAAAAAAAAAAAATTTTTTTTTTTTTTTTTTATATTTTTAAAATTCTATTTCGATTCTATGAAGATTATATTCTCATTCTTCTTCTTCTAATTCTGTGC
>MU227602.1:1366080-1377086 GCA_018584345.1 Thuja plicata | reverse complement strand
TCCTACGACCTCCTGAGACACACTTTAGTGTTATAATGTGTTGAAAGGGGTCATGGGGACTTCTTAGAGGTCCTAAAATGTGATAAGGTGTACTAGGACCCCTTAGGACCCTCTTTGACCCTTGAGGACACATTAGAACACTCAAGTGTGTCGCAAGGGGTCCTACAACATCTTTGGACACATTTGAGTGTTCCAATATTTTCAAAAGGAGTCATGGCATCTTCCTAAGGGTCATAACATGTGAGAAGGTGTATTAGGACCCCTTAGGACCCTCTTTGACCCCAGGAACACATGAAACACTCAAGTGTGTCCCAAGGAGTCCTATGACCTCTTAGGACACACTTGAGTGTCCCAATGTGTTGAAAGGGGTCATGGGGACTTCCTAGGGATCCTAACACATTAGAAGGTGTATGGTGTACTAAGACCCCTTAGGTCCCTCTTTGGCCCCTCGAGAACACATTGGAACACTAAATTATTTCTCAAGGGGTCCTATGACCTTTTGGGACACCTTTGAGTGTTACAGTGTTTCAAAATGGGTCATGGGGTCTTCCTAGGGATCCTAATGCATGATAATGTGTACTAGGACCTCGTAGGACCCTCTTTGACCCTTGGAGACACATTGGAACATGCAAGTGTGTCTCAAGACATCCTATGACCTCTTGGAACACACTTGAGTGTTCAAATATTTCAAAAAGGGTCATGGGGTTTTCATAGGGGTCCTAACGTGTGAGGTGGTGTACTACACCCCCTTAGGACCCTCTTTGACCCCTGAGGACACATTCAAACACTCTAGTGTGTTCCAAGGGGTCTTACGACCTCTTGGGATACACTTGAGTGTTCTAATGTGTCAAAAGGGGTCACAGGGAATCCTAGTGGTCCTACTACTGTGATAAGGTGTACTAGGACCCCTTAGGTCCGTCTTTGACCCCTAGGAACACATTGAAACACTCAATTATGTCCCAAGGGGTCCTCTGACCTCTTGGGACACACTTGAGTGTTCCAATGTTTCAAAAGGGGTATTGGAAAGTCCTCATGACCCCTTTTGACACATTGGAACACTCAAGTGTGTCCTAAGAGGTCATAGGACCCCTTGGGACACACTTGAGTGTTTTAATGTGTCCCCTAGGGTCAAAGAGGGTCCTAAGGAGTCCTAGTACCCTTTCTCATGTGTTAGGACCCTAAGGAAGACCCCATGACCCCTTTCAACACATTGGATCACTCAAGTGTGTCCCAAGAGATCGTAGGACCCCTTGGGACACACTTAAGTGTTCTAATCTATCCCTAGGGGTCACAGAGGGTTGTAAAGGGTCCTAGTACACCTTCTTACATGTTAAGACCCCTAAGAAGACCGCATTACCCCTTTTGAAACATTACAACACTCAAGTGTATCCTAAGAGGTCGTAGGACCCCTTGGAATGCATGTGAGTGTTCCAATTATTCCCCTAGGGTCAAAGAGGGTCCTAAGGGGTCCTAGTACACCTTCTCATGCGTTAGGACCCCTAAGAAGACCCCATGACCCCTTTCAACAATTGGAACACTCAAGTGTGTCCCATGTTGTCCTACAACCTCTTAGGACACACTTGAGTATTCCAATATGTCAAAATAGGTCATGGGGACTTCCTAGGAGTCCTAATTCCTAATAAGGTGTACTAGGACCCCATAGGTCCCTCTTTGACCCTAGGGGACACATTAGAATACTCAATTGTGTTTTAAGGGGTCTACGACCTCTTGGGACATACTTGAGTATTGTAATGTGTCGAAAGGGTTCATGGGGACTTCTTGGGGGTCCTAACTTGTGATAAGGTATACTAGGACCCCTTAGGTCCCTCTTTGACTACCAAAAACATATTGAAATACTGAATTGTGTCTCAAGGGGTCCTACGACCTCTTGGGACACACTTGAGTGTTCCAATGTTTCAAAATGGGTCATGGGGTCTTCTTAGGGGTCCTAACACATGAGAATGTGTACTAGGACCCGTTAGGACCATTTTTGACCCCTAGGGACACAATAGAATACTCAATTGTGTCCCAAGGCATCCTATGACCTCTTGGGACACACTTTAGGGTTCCAATGTGTCTAAAGGGGTCATGGGGACTTTCTAGGGTTCGTACAACTGTGATAAGGTGTATTAGGACCCCTTAGGTCCATCTTTGACCTTTGAGAACACATTGGAACACTCAATTGGGTCCTAAGGGGTCCTATTACACCTTCTCATATGTTAGGACCCCAAGGAAGACCCCATGACCCCTTTTGACACATTGGAACACTCAAGTGTGTCCCGAGATGTCGTAGGACCACTTGGGACACACTTGAGTGTTCTAATGTGTCCTTGAGGTTCATAGAGGATCTTAAGGGGACCTAGTATACCTTATCACACATTAGGACCCCTAGGAAGACTCCATGACCCCTTTTAAAACATTAGAACACTCAAGTATGTCCCAAGAGGTTGTAGGAACCTTTCAAACACATGTGAGTGTTCCAATGTGTCCTCAGGGGTCAAAGAGGGTCCTAAGGGGTCCTAGTACACCTTCTCACATGTTAGGACCCTTAAGAAGACCCCATCACCCCTTTTGACACATTGAAAAACTTAATTATTTCCCAAGGGGTCCTATGACCTCTTGGGACACACTTGAGTGTTCCAATATGTTGAAAGGGGTCATGAGGACTTCTCAAGGGTCCTAACACATAATAAGGTGTACTAGGACCTCTTAGGACCCTCTTTGACCCCCAGGGACACATTGGAACACTCAATTGTGCCCCAAGGGGTCCTATGACCTTTTGGGACACACTTGAGTGTTCCAATGTTTTAAAAGGGGTTATGGAGTCTTCCTAGGTGTTCTAACGTGTGAGAAGGTGTACTAGGACCCTCTTTGCCCCCTAGGGACACATTAGAACAGTCAAGTGTGTACCAAGGGGTCTTACAACCTCTTGGGATACACTTGAGTGTTCCAATGTGTCAAAAGGGATCATGAGGACTTTCTAGGGGTTATACGACCATGATAAGGTGTACTACGACCCCTTAGGTCCCTCTTTGAACCCCGGGAATACATTGGAACACTCAATTGTGTCCCAAGGGGTCTTACGACCTCTTAGGACATACTTCAGTGTTCCAATGTTTCAAAAGGGGTCATTGGAAGACCCCATGACCCCTTTTGACACATTGGAACACTCAAAGGTGTCTCAAGAGGTCGTAGGACCCTTAGGAAGAGCCCATGACCCATTTCGACACATTGGAATAGTCAAGTGTATCCTAAGAGGTTGTAGGACCCCTTGGGACACACTTGAGTGTTCCAAGGTGCCCTTGGAGGTCAAAGAGGGTCTTCCGAGGTCTTATTACACCTTCTCACATGTTAGGACCCCTAAGAAAACCCTGTGACCCCTTTTGACACATTGAAACACTCAATTGTATCCCAAGCGGTCCTACGACCTCTTGGGATAGACTTGAGTGGTCCAATGTCTTGAAAGGGGTCATGGGGACTTCCTAGGGGTCCTAAAATGTTATAAGGTATACTAGGACCCCTTAGGACCCTCTTTTACCCCCAGGGACACATTTGAACACTCAAGTGTGTCCTACAACTTCTTGGGATACACTTGACTGTTCTAATGTTTTAAAAGGGGTCATGAGGTCTTCTTAGGAGTCCTAATGCGTGAGAAAGTGTACTAGGACTCTCTTTGACATTAGATACACATTGGAACACTCAAGTGTGTCTTAAGGGGTTGTAAGAAAGTTCATTTGAATTTTTGTTTTAAGAAAAAAAATTAAAAAAACAAATCAAGTACACGAAAAATATCGGGTACCTAAAAAAATTAGGTACCCAAAAAAATCAGGTACCCAAAAATATCAAGTACCCAAAAAAATCAGGTACCGGATTAGGCTTGTGCTTTGGTGGTAAGTTTGTCGAGGTGTACTAACACCCAGGCCTACTAAAAAGTCAACAAACATTTTCATCCACTTTTAGACATGTGAAAAGTGGATTTTTTTTACATCGCCACTTTTTGGCCCCTCATGATCTTGCACATACCCTATATATATATCAGGTACCCAAAAAAATCAGGTACCCAAAAATATCAAGTACCCAAAAAAATCAGGTACTGGATTAGGCTTGTGCTTTGATGGTAAGTTTGCCGAGGTGTACTAACACCCAGGCCTACTAAAAAGTCAACAAACATTTTCATCCACTTTTAGACAGGTGAAAAGTGGATTTTTTTTACATCGCCACTTTTTGGCCCCTCATGGTCTTGCACATACCCTATATATATATATATATATATATATATATACACACACACACACACACACACACACACATATATATATGCTTAGCTTGGTGATGCAGGTTTGTAGGTATCAGACATCGACTTCCCTGAATTATCAGGATGAGTGTGCCCTATCACATTATCTCAATGGTAAGATAGGCGAGATAAAATTCAGGCCTAAATCCTAGTATAAGACCTCATTTGTCCTTCAATAGTGGACAAGTATCTGGTTGACTACCTTCTCTGAATTAATCGAGGTGACGTGAATTCTTGAACCCTTGTTTGAGTTTCTTATGTTGTTGCATCTTTTGTGCATTTTGATTTGGTCAGATTTTAGTATGCAATGCATGAAGTTCAATGTGGTATTTTTTTTGTGATGCAAGCAAAAGAGTAATTAAATGCTAATTATAAAGTTTAAATAATTTAACCTTCTAAGAATAATGAAAAAAATACATAGATAGTTGATTAATAGGGATTAATTATATACATGTATTTATTAAAAGGGATTTAATGAAAAGCCTAAAGATAAAGTTTGAGGATTTAATTACATATTATGTTTAAATGAAATTAAAAGGTATATCTAATATAGATAAATTATTAATATGTTAAAAATATTATTCCTAATTAACAACAACAACAACAATAATAATAATAATAATAATAATGACTAATTATTTTGGGTTTTCTTGCTGGCTCTTTCCTGGATGAGCTCTCGAACCAATTTATTAATATTATAATTAATATATTCAGTGGCTCGCCCACTTTTGCTTTAATAATAATAATAATAATAAATTTGAGTTTTAATTCTAATTAAAAATTAGGTTTGTGAAGAATTGATTATTTAATTTTAAAACAAAAAAAATGAGAGAAGAAAAGAAAGGATATATATATATATATATATATATATATATATATATATACTTCGTCTACGAAAATAAAATTATTAAATAAACAATATTTATTTAATTAATATTAAAAGAAGAAAGATAAAGGAAATTGTGTATTTCTTTCTTTTAAAATTAAATAATTAAGTAAATTAATTTTATTTTAAAAAATAAGAAGAAAAACCAATGAAAACTATTCTTTTATCTTTTTGGGGGGAAGGGGTTAAATTTTTTAGGAAGTTTCCCTAGAAACCCTAGTTGAATAGTTTTTATTTATTAGAGTTTTTTGGCCATTTTTAAAGGACATAGATTTTTCAAACCACAAGTTTTAGGAGACAGGATTACAGGTTTTGCATCAAGATTTTGAAGTTAAAGAATATGTTTTCAAAGATTGGGAGTGAATTCGTCTTCTTCTTCTTCTTCTTCTTCTTCTTCTTCTCAAGTCTACCTGACATTTTTCAACGTAGGAGTTTCTGAGTCTTTTTATAGTTCTTGTTGGAAAGATTGTTTTCTCCATGCTTGATTAATTGTGATTTGACTTTGAGTCAAGGTTCTTTTGATTTCTAAAAATTTATACAAATGATTAGGGTGTTCTTGTGATTTATGCTTATGGCATGTCTGGTATTTTATGAGAATTTGTATGGAAACCCTAGGAGATAATGATATAAAAAGGATATATTTTTGTTGTATATCCATTAAGGTTTTACCAAATTTTACAAATTTAGTTGCATAAGTTTCAACTGTATTGATGAAACCTTTACTATGAACTATGTGGATTATAGATACCTGTATGTAAGGATATGGGTTTGAAAATATACATTTTTGGATTAGGGTTGTGAAGATATAGGGTAGGGAATAATTTTCATTTTATATGTCACCTTAAAAATATAAAGACACTTTAATATACCCATTTGGGTTTTATTTAAACGGTCAAATATTGGCCGTTATATGAAATTAGGCCTATTTGAGCTTGATTTTTTTAATCCAAGACTGACGAACATTCATCCATAACTTTTTGCAATTATGTAGTTAGGAAAATATCTTGAGTGAGATTTTAATTAATACTTTTATGAATGTCTTTTCTTAGTTTTATGATGATCTAACTGTTCAAAACAAAGTTATGGTCTTTTTTGCAAACTAGTAACCTTCATTCCTGAACAAGGTTGTTATAGAGATTTACTTTTTACACCATTTAAATGACCTTATCATTAGGAATCAAAAGAATGAAAATAATGTGAAATAAAATTATCTTTCCATAGATATAAGTTTTAGATCCGTATCATTTAATATGATATTATACTATTCAAATTACCAACTGATCTGCATAGAGGAAATACACAAAAACTCACTATTATAAAGTTAAAATTGTTAATAAGTCTTATTAATTAAAAATTAATCAATTTGAAAATTATTAAATAATTAATATGAATGATCTAATCAATTTATAATTTAATTTTAAAGATCATAGAGATTCACTAAAACATCACATATGTTCCATGTGCGTACTTTATGTTATTAACTAAGTCATATATGACTTAAGAGTATTTTAATAAATATAATGTTGTTATATAAATGGACTTAAATAATATGTAAAATATATGCATGCCTTCTTTCATGTGATCTTTATGTTGTTAAGTGTCATTGTGGGTAGGTTGTTACCCTAGGTGTGTTTTGCCTTTGAACTTGTACTATCTTATGATTTTATGCCTTTTTCTCTTTGGGTTTCATATTGTGGAAAGTTCATAACCTATTTATGTCATGATTGGTTCATGTGTTGTCTGCGGTACATCTCTCAATGATTTAATGTGTTCCTTTAGTCCTTGATCTTTATATTATTTGACCATAAGTGGTGACAACCAATATTGTGTTGAGTTACAATTTGTTCACTTGGTCACCTTGTTTCTTCTACTATGATTGTTCAATATTCTGAGTGATGGTAGTTTTTATTATGATTTAATCCATGTTGGAGATAGATTATTTAGATACTATTGAGGATAATTTACTTTGTGATATGAGATTATGAGAACTGGTTATTGTTTATTGAGATGTCCATTATGGGGTGGATGGTTTGGATCTGTATATAGGATGTGATATTTATTATTATGCTCCATCATTTTACCGTGGTGATTTTCATGACTTGATTATTTATGAGGGGTCTTTTGTAGCTTTGGATTTGGATTTTATTTGGTTATTTTGGTTGGATCATAAGGGTAGGTTATCTAGGAGCATATAGGGGAAGTTGCTTGTAATGAGCGTTGGGGCCCTCAAGTGGCTGTAGGGATCACCCATTGTAAGTTGAATTAATAAGTGATAACTTAATGAAATTAATTAAGAGATAACATTAATAAGATAAATATGTGCCTCACCCATGCCTTGAGTTCTAGTAAAGGCTAAGGATGGGAGTGGGAGAATATGCTTGATTGAGGTCTTGCATGGTTAGAATCCTTGTCTGTATAAAAGGATTACTGAGCCGCATATGGTCACTTGAGTACTGAGGTCTAGAGAGGCTTCCAGGAAAAAAATCAAGGGTTATATGTATGTGATGACACTTACCTATATGTGTTCTATGTTCCTACATGAGTTTTGTTACACTTGTTGGTCTCTTTATCTTTTATGCTTTAAACCTTGAATCTTCTTGTTACCTTTTTATCCAGTGTACCTTTGTTTTAGTCTTGCTTGTTTGGTTATTTCCCATGTGTCTGGGCATGTTGTTATCTCCTCATCATGGTGGGAGTGAACCTCTGGTTCCACGAGGTCGTGTGGTAGTGATTCTTTTACCATTGAGATCTGACAGTCATGACTTAATGCTTGGATGATCCTTGTTGCAGTTGTACCTTCTTGTTATTCATTATAGGAGACTTTATCTTATCCTTCTTATGTTTTATACTTGTATCATTATATTAGTTGTGACATTCTTGGATATTGTATAATACTTTATACGTTGTTTTATCACATACCCTGTGAGTTTTGCAGTGGATGTTAGTTTGTTATGTATACCTTATGGTATCAGTTGTACCTAGGTTTCATTAATGTGATGTACTTGTTATTATTTTGTATTATAGAGATTTTATATTGTTTATTGTATATAGTAGATTAGTTAACTTATGTAATTCTACATCATAGAACCATCGGGATTTGTAATCTATAAATGAGTTACATTTATGTGTATGTATTGTCTTATGTTATATGACTTCTGCATTTCTATTCTTTATCAATTGTAAACTCTTAAAAAATCATTCTATAAAATAAGTACCATGCTTTAGATTAATTTCTCCTAGGTTCCCTAGCAAGGCATTACATGATACTTTTGATTATATAAATATATATAAATAAATTATTATATAGATATATTTATATAAATATATAATATATTTATATGATTTTTTAATATTATTTTCTTTTACATATCGGATATCAGATGTCTCGCCGATATCCTATTTTCTTTAGTGTTAACCTTGGCAAAGTGACGTGACACCCATGCCTACAAAAAAGTCAACTTGAATTTTTCACATTTTTTTATGGATGGAAAACTACTTTTTTTAACATCATGCACTTTTTGGCATACCGTAATCCTACACACACCCAATTTTTTCTCTCTAATTAGATTGTTCCCCCTCATACTAGCCTCAAAGTATTCATTTTCCCATTTTATTTTCTCAATTATTTTTTCTTCAAGATTCTTCTAGAACCTCTTTTTGTTAGTTGAAATGGATATGGGCGTTATGTACCTTTTAATTTTTTATCTTTTCATTTTATGCTTCAATCACTGATTGTGTTTTCTAGTTTTTGCAAACATTTTCCTTTGATGTTGCTTCTAGGAATGTACTTTTATATGAGTGACCAATTAAGTAACTTCAACACTGGTTATGTCGTCAAAAATCTACACTAAAAAATTTCCTAGAATACTATTTAGTTCTTTAGTGGTGATGGGCCTCTTATTGGGTAGATATATTGACCGTACTCCTAAAAAATTGTAGTCAATGTCAAACTCTGATCTAGAATATAAATTATCCATGCCCCCTTTATTAATATTGATATGCATGATTTCATTTCTCTTGAGATCGTCAAATGTGATTATAGATGATATATCCCATATAGGTAACATCAAGAACCTTGTATTTCTTATTATATATCTAGGCCTTTCAACTATCAGATCTATCAATTCTTTGCTAATCTCATCCCAAAATTGAGTGATGGTCTCTTGATGTTTCTCTCAGGTTATGTCTTGCAACCTTTTATTGATTCCTCTCCTTTTAGTTTTTAAATGATGATTTTATAATCTACAAACTTCACAAATTCATCATCTACAATGAAATATTTGTATTCCTTGAGTCTAATATCATTTGACAAATAGTCAAATGACTCACAAAAGTTATTTTATTCTTGGCCATTAGTGGGAACATCACCATAATTATTTACTATTTAAGAACTTAAACGTCTCTTGATGTTTTCCACTTATCATTGTCATCAACTAAGAAACTTTTCTCTAATGTTGGTTAAGGAGACACTTGGTAAAATTGTGTTACATACTTTTGGTTGAAGGGCCTTGAAGATTTCCCTGAAGCTAAAGAAACCCTTGTGGGTTATGATGTTACAACCTTGCTTGGAAATTTTGGCACTAATTGTTCCCCATTCATTATAGTTATTTAAACACTTATTACATTTGATCCTTCATGTCAATGAAATCACCCCTATATGAAGGACCTTCTTACATCCTTATCCTCTCATCCCTTTGATGTTTGTGTACATCATTGCAATTCTCTTTACATGATACATGTTAAGGAAATTCTTGATTAAGTCTTATGACATTGAAATAGTTTGACCATAGCCACTAAGGACTTCAGTAATCCTTATGTGATGAATGATCTTTTAAGGTAAAACATTATACCCTTTTAAATTAGCAACTTATAGTAAGAAATCCTTTACTTAAAAATATTGTATCCTTCCTTTAAAGTGATTGTGAAATTGCCAAATTGTAAAGTTGCAAGAAAATGAGAGACTTTCCTTTCTCATCTAAAATGTTTATAATCAAACTCACTTAGCTTCCTAAGATTCTAAAGGAAACCAATATTTATACGCACTATGATCGATAGAATGGAAGGGGCTCTCTCAAATCCATAAATAATAATTTGCATCCATTATAGAGATGCTAATCAGCCCAATTGTGACCCACTTTTGAAAGTCATTGGGATTTAATAAATTTAAATTGTCTCTAACAATCTTCAATCATATAGTTTTCCTAAGCCTCTGTAAACTTATTGAACAAAGAATTCTTCAAAATATAGAGAATGTTCCCCCTCCTCGTGACCAACATCATACACACATGTAAATATATTTTTATATTCAGTGGGGGCTTCTATATATTCTTTCTTCATTCTTTGTACAAGATCATGTTCAATAATAGTGGATACCATTTGAAATGAATGATTGAGTTATCATTCTTCACAATAGTTAGAGCTTTCCTAATATGATCCTCTAAGTAGGTTGCACAATCAATTTCCCTATAGTTATTCCAACTCTGCACATCAACAACCAACACCATATAATTGGTTGGCATTTAAATATTTTCATCAAAACCTAAAACCTAGAAAATATCATAGTAGGTATTCTTAAAGTAATCTTCAAACAAGTCAACAATAACCAATGGCTTGTCAACATCTATAATTTTTTGTAAAAACTTGTAATAATTGGGCCTGTAGAATTTATGTAAATGCTTTTTGTAATCATTTTCAAACTTTTCATATTCTCTTATAAATGATCCTTGGTCTATGGGAATTTGATTTCTCCCCTCAAATATGAAGACATGATAGATATAATCTTTCAGCAATCCAAGAATTACTTTTCTATATATATATATATATATA
>MU227602.1:1341156-1360891 GCA_018584345.1 Thuja plicata | reverse complement strand
CAAACAATATTCTGCATAGGTCAGTCATTAATATGCTGAATAAGGTTTGATTTAATAAGGTTTAATTAAATAATAATAACATATGTATTAGGAGACATGTTATTAGATAATCTACTTGTTAGCAGCTTTGTAAAATATTTATGTGAATAAAGGAACTATTAAGTAATATGTGGAGGTTTCTCTTATTAATAACTTTGTTACAAGACAAATGCATGGCCAGTGAAGTAATCAATTGAGTATATCTATGACTTTAACCCTTTAAGTGAAACAGGTTCCTCATACTTTCAGCTATGGATGAAGGTAATAGATTTTTTTCTTTTCAAAATATGAATTTATATTAACCCTTAACCAGCAGATATGGAAGTTTTATGCAGTGGTTCTCAGGAGGATATTATCGAGAAGTTACTTATATCACCTGGATATCAAAGCTCCGAGTATGGATATATTCAAATGTCACCCTAATTACTTGTATTGTTAAATTGTAACTTTAAAAAGAAACAATGTAATAACAATATTTTTAATATCTCGATAATTTCGAGCGGTGGGTATGCCCACTGAAAGGTTGTATTATGGATAGTTATGGTTTTTTCTGATCCGATGTGGGAATGCCCACAAGGACTTTGTATTATACAAATCTCGACACTTGTTGAGACGTGGGTATGCCCACGTAAATTTATGTATAAGTATAGGACCTTTGGTCCCGGGCTAGGCTGGAGGTTTTCTCCACCCCGCTCTTTCCTACCAGCACCCGCAGCGAGTGGGGCCACATGTAATTAAAATTTTTATATTAATAAAAATTCTATAGGGCTTCGGCCTTTTACCGATCAAAAAAAAAATATGGACATTGATGACAAAAATTAAATTTTTCTTACTCAAGAAAATAAAACTCTTCATTTTCGTATGGAAAAAATCATTCAATATTCACAAATAGTTAAAATATTTCCTTATTTGATGCCCTTGTGAATACCTTTTTACCAAATAGAAATATTCCTTACCTCATGGATAAGAAAATATTAAGATAATTTTTTTATATTAAATTTAGGTTTTATAATGTTTATTTAAATTGTTTTAATGTTTACAATTTCTATTATGATTAAAAAATTATATATAGTTTATTTTATAGTATATTTTATTTTATCTTTATTTAGATGTTTTATTTTTTATTTTACATTATTATGTTAAAATCATTCATATTATTTGGAATGTAATTTTATGTTTATTAATAATAATAAATATTTTTTAAGGTGAAGGGTAGTAAGTTCATATTTTCATTAATATATAAAATATGCATAATGAAAGGTTATAGATAAACTAGACCAAAATACAGACTCACCATAGATATCAGCTTCCAAAATAAGAGAAGTTTGCAACACCCTAAATAAAATAGAGACCAAATTATGGTAAGGATATCTACCAGAACATTGGATATAACTTAAAATGGACCATAATTTTGAAGGTCAAGATTACAAAATGACTTCAAACTAAAACTTAGAATAAGAGTATCCAATAGTAAATACTAAAACTAACTATATACAAGCCAAAGACTAGAGAGAAGAAAATATAATAGAATTTCCTAGGGAGAATAAATGCTTAACCCAGAAATTATTAAGAGACATGATAGGATTCTTCATCCTCAGACAGTTTATCTTTTTCCTTACCTTGATGGAGATGAGACAAGACAACTTGATGATCTGCAGATTGAAAAGTCACCATTGCACTGGTTACCAACAAATAAATATTGTCTCCCTCTTCTCCTTTTAGAAATTGCAACTTATTAATAGGAGTGGAATCCACATTCCTTGGTATGATTGGGGAAGCACAATAGTTGTTCTCTGCATAAGAAACCTTTGGAGGGAAAATAAAATATCCAAAATATACTCGACGATTGTGGGTGAGAGAATATTATCTACCTCTGATAATTATATTTGGAAAAACCTATAGTTATCAGTCTTAAGACCCAATTTGATAGCCTCAAAAACATTGACAAAGACTAGTTGGTCCTCTAGGTACCCCACTAGAAATAAACCCCTAACCCAATATTTACCATGATACATATCATAATTCATGACTACAAATTTGATACTATTTCCCTCAATGAGCTCATTTCTAATATAATTCTCAACCATTTTACGAAAGAGAGCCCAGTCTTGAATTAAATCAAAACTATTTGAAAGGAACATGTAGAGAACATGTGATGGAAATAGGCACTTGGGAAACTTAGCATCCAATAAATGCTCCCTTATAATTGTGTGGATAGAAAAAAATGATTGTAAACTATCTATACTTAAGAGCCCTTTCATATGAGACATAGTAACCCAAACTTGGTTTTCCCAATTACGATTGGGGATGGAGATGAGGCTATTGAGGGGTCACTAGGCCATTACCAATGTAGAGATAAATCTCAACAATAATTAACAAAGAAACAAAAGACAAGAATGTGAGGTGAGGAATAGAAACCGGTGTATAAATGGAGGAGAAAGTATTGAGAAATGGGCCACCCTCAATCATTAATGCATCAGCTCTACAGAGATACCATGCAAGATAGAGAAAGAAAATATAAAATAATGGTGGGATAGCCAAGGTTTCTATTAAGAGGAAGACAAATGATGATAAAATTTGGTATTGGCTAAACAACCAACTAAAACATAAGGTTTATAAAGGGAGTTATGAAAAAAAACCTAAGTGTCCCCTTGGTAAACACTTACGTTAAAAAAGTGGCAAGAGACATGACTATTGGCAGCAAAGTGAAAAGACAAAGACAAATCAAAATTTCCTGCAAAAATGAAACATGATGCCACCTAAAATAGAGGAAGGAATTAAAAGGAGAGGGCACATAAATCAAGTACAAGCTTACCATAATGTCGAAAAAGAAGGCAATTCAAAACTTTCAAAACTCCTGTCTCCACACATGATAAATTGATAGCCATTTGAAATGTGATCGTCCTTGGGATATGAAATTTTAAGAGCAGCTCCACCAATAAATGTGAACACATGCAATGGAATGAGAGAGGAAAACTTGGAAGGTTTATTAAAAAATTATATTACTATGTAAATAATGTTTAATAATTATCATAAAAATATAATTTTTTAAATAAATTTTAATTAAAATTTATCTTTAATATTTACATCCTTGTATAAAATATGCATCAATAGGTTATTAAATATGAACAAACCACAAACAATAATTCTTTTCTCCTCTCTATGCACTAGGTGGCCTTCTTTTCTATCTTGCATGCATTTTATGTTTCCTTTATGGCACCTCCATTATTTGATATTTCATTTCCATGTCATGATGTTCATAACCATTCTTCACATGATACAAACCAATCATTAGCTATGCTTAGTCTTTTTTTTGTTCTTCGTCTAATTTAATCTTTAATGGAAGTTTGGACAAAAATTTCTCCAGTCTAATAATTAAAAGTACTGGTAAACTAAATTTAATTAAAATGACATATTGTTGTTTAAGAAAATCTATATAAAAGATGATTAGAGATATCTTTCTCAAAGAAACTATTTATGATTGATAATTTTACTAAAATTGAACTTTATAAAGATATAAGCATACTAGTACATTTATATTTTTTGCAAGGAGAAGTTTGAATTTTTAAAAAAGTAAAACTTATATTTTTCTTTATTTGAAAAAATATTTTATAATTATTTTTGAAAAATAATTATAAAATTGAATATTTTTCAAGGTTTCATGAAATAAATAGAATTTATAAATTTTAGGTCATCAATTCATAGCTACATATAGGAAAAAGTATCATCATCCTATAGAGCTTGGGAATGCTTACTCTTCTATTACTCACAATGCATCGATTCATGATTCATTCCAACATGATTGAATATAGTATTTTTCAAAATTTAAATGTTGGAGAATAGTCAACTTAAATTTTGAAAATGTTTTGAGCTTGCACATTTTAATTAAATTATTAAAAACCATTGGTGCTATTCTACATAGACCTTCTACTAACAAACACAACCCTGAACTTGTCATACACCTTACCAATGGTCTTTGTTAGAGTAGTCTAGTATAGCTAATAATTAAATCATTTAATTATTAGTCTATCTACTCTTTTCTTAAGTTTCACTTAGGCGCTTTATAATTCTTTAGGGTTTCCTTTAGGGTTTCGTGATTCCTTTTATAAAGATTCACTTCTTTGATTTCATTAAGGAGATTGTAATATTTTCATCATTGTTAATAGAAGTTTTATTCTTGCAACGTGGTTTTTCAGTCTCTGGCCTTTTGGCCACCATAGCTGTTTCTTCTATCTTCTGTCTTTTGCTTCTGTTTATGTGACAGTCATGCATGCAGGTGGTCTTGGGAGGATTTGAGTTTATCAAATCTAACATGGTATCAGAGCTCTCCTGCAGCCAGCTATTCATTCTCTATTGAAGCAAGCGAGGGTTTGAAGTTTTCAGAGGTTTTCCTAGCTCTTTTTATTAGTTCTGGGGGGTCTCTATTTTTTGAGATATTTTGGACCAAAACCAACCTCACGGTTGAGTCTGGAAGGCCCAAAAACCCCAAGATTGATATAAAATACATTCAATTTGGACATCGAAGCCTCGGGGAGGAATTTCGTGGCATTCTAGGGCCATACAGGCACGTTTTTCGATGCAAAAATAGAAAAAAAAATTAAAAAAAAATTCTTTTTTGCGTTAAATTTAATGTGCACAGTGCAAAACAGTCTGGGCCGCCGCCACGCCACCACTGGGCCATTGGCGCTCCTCCGCCACCGGTCGGTGGCCGGCCCGCCACCCTGTGTGCCCCGCGACCCCCGCCGCTTCCCCGGTCTGCCGCCTCCCACCCCGGAGCCCTCCGCTCCCGCGCCACCTCCGCGGCCCCCGCCACCTGGCGCCTGCTCTGTGCCCCCACGCCACCTCCACTCTGCACCACCTCCTCCAACCGCGCCACCACCAGGGCCCCCGCAGGCTTTTTTAGCCCTGCGGGTGGTCATATGGGCGACCAGGAGCCCTGGCTTAGCCCCTGAGCGCACCATGTGCCCGGGGGCCCAAATATTTTAGCCCCTGGGGCTCTATTTTGCCCTTTTTTGGTTTTTGGAGGTACCTGGGCCTTTTTTGTGATATCTGGAGCATACGGAGGTCTTTTTTAGACTTCTTTATATCATCGGAAAGCTCTTTCCGACTATAGTACTTTGGTTTCTTGGGTCTACCATTTGATAGTGTTTTTTGCTGTCAAAGTCTGATGTCTATTTTTGCCTTCTGAGAGTCATATCAGGCTCATCCGGACTCCATTTTTGGCAAACAAGATATCGTCAGAAAGCTAGTTCAGTGTACTATTTAGTTGCAGTGTTATTTTTTCCAGATTCTGCTCTAGGTTTTCTCTCCTCCAAGTTTGGCAGTTTATGCCCTCTGGTGGATTTCTTGGTTCAGTTTCTCCTGACAGAGTTTACAGTTCCTTGCTTCAGAGATGCTTCTTGCTCATTCTTGTTCCTCTCTCTGGGACACCTTTTCCCTTTCTTGTTTTGGGTACCTGATCAGGCCTTGTTGCTGGGACCCATCTTTCCTGCTTTCTACAGTATTTTAGCTATTTTGCTTCTCCCTAAGTTACACTTAAGGGGGGGTGTTAGAGTAGTCTAGTATAGCTAATAATTAAATCATTTAATTATTAGTCTATCTACTCTTTGCTTAAGTTTCACTTAGGCGCTTTATAATTCTTTAGGGTTTCCTTTAGGGTTTCGTGATTCCTTTTATAAGGATTCACTTCTTTAATTTCATTAAGGAGATTGTAATATTTTCATCATTGTTAATAGAAGTTTTATTCTTGCAACATGGTTTTTCAGTCTCTGGCCTTTTGGCCACCATAGCTGTTTCTTCTATCTTCTGTCTTTTGCTTCTTTTTATGTGACAGTCATGCATGTAGGTGGTCTTGGGAGGATTTGAGTTTATCAAATCTAACAGTCTCTTCAAGCAACCTAATCTTTTCCTCAGGGTCCATCTTCATGGTTTATAAAATCCTTGGACACATCTTGGATAAGTGCATTCATTTTGTTTGTATTGTCAAAACTATGATTCCTACTCATAGAAATCTACTCGAGATCTAAGTTTTTACTAAGGTAATTAAACAAATATTTAGGAAAATGAAAAGCTTGATTGGCCTTCTATAACATCATTTTCCATCAGTAGCATGCCCCGTGTCTTGGTGGTAGAGGAAACCTCCTATAAACCCTTATGAGTACCTTTCTCCATTTCAAAAAGGATTTCTATATGGAACTGCATCCCTATGTTTCAACCCCTGACTCGAGGACACGAGCCTAGTCTCCTACCTCCTCATCCTTCTTGTTTTTAACATTACAACTAGAACTCTCCAAAGTTGTCTTGACATAAGGGGTGTTGATCTTCCTTTTTTCCCCAATTAAAAAATAAGATAAATTAGGGCTTGATGAAATTATTTTTCCATTAGTACACTAAGTGAAAAACATTGACAGAGATCACTGACAGACTACAAGCATTACCGACGAACACCAAACATTACCGGTGAACAATGAACATACTCGACAGAATACAGAGGTCATAACAATTGCTAAGTATGAAAGTGACAAGCATCACCAGAGACCACAAGCATCACCAGTGACACAGTATTGAGAACTAACCTGACAGGAACAGAAAAGGCATACCCGACGACAAGTGCGAGAAAGGAACAACAACGACCAACAAAATTGACCGTCAGAACCGACAGTCAGTTAAAGAACCCGCAAATTGTGGCTCTGATTTTTACAAGATGGATAAAATAATGTAATTCTATTTATAGAGTTTTTATTTGTTTTAAATCATAACTTGAGGGTCAAGCAAGCTTTATGTAAATATTTTAAAGCATCCTAATGGATCTAAAACATATCTAACTAAAGATCAAGGTAAAGTTGTAAACCTTGGATCTAGAGTTAACTTGCAATGAATGAATCAAGAATTGAGCCTAAAATTAGTATAAATAGATGTTCAACTCAATTTTGAGTTGGTGAATTCATTATTGATAATAGCCATGAAGAGCATCTAAGGAGCAGAAGGCAGAATTCATGCAAAGTTCAGAAATAGAACACATCAATTGTCAAGAACACACAGAGGCTACTGACAAGAAGATAAAGGTATTATTCAATCATGGAAGGATGAATACTTATATGTATGAATCTTAATTGGATCTATTATCAGAAATTGAAGATTGCATATATCATTAGATCAAAGACTTATGTAGTTGCATTATAACAAGTGCATCACATCTAAAATCCTTTTGTAGAAGGTGGACTTAACCATTCTTTGAAAATCTCTTAACAGAGTGCACACTTAATAGTGTTACTAAAGCTTCAAACGAAGTAGATATTAACATGTCTCCACTATAATACTCCTAACAGGGCAGGTCATCAAAAGTGACCAATTGTAAGCCTTAATCAGCCCCTTCTTATCTGCAGATAGTGAAGTCTTGTGGGTAACAATCCCCACCACAGTTTTTACTTCCTAATAGGAGTTTTCTATGATATAATATCTTGTGTTATGTGTTATCTATTTTCATGAATGTTTCTGTTATGGTTACATACTAAATAACTTATGATATGATTGCATATGCATAAAGAAAGATGAATAGATAGATAAGATAATTTACAAACTGATGATTAAGGGTTAATGGGCTAACCAAGAAAATTTTTAGAGGTACTGATTCACCCCTCCCCTCTCAGTACATCATTCCAATATAATTCCAATAGGGCCTTTCTTATTTACTCTAACCTTTTTATACTTTAAAGATTTAGAAAATTCCCCCACCTCATATTTACACTTCTTAGAAAAACTTGGGGTTTGGGAGTCTAAAACATACCCCACCATGGGCACATAACTAGATACTTATTTATTAGTTTTGTACCCATGGGGCTAGTTAGATGTGAAATTATCCTTCTTAGGGTGTTTACAATTACCAAGAGGTTAGCAAGCCTCTTTATCAAAAGGCTAACCATTTTATCAAAAGGGGAATCCTCTAGATCAATAGAGAAATTGGAATAATTTGTATGGACATTCTAAGTGAATACAATTTTTCTTATAGAATTGGAAGGCTTAGGATGGATATAAAAAGATTTAGCATACTAGATGATAAGAGCTATGAAGCCTTATAAGAGAACCAAGGATTTGGGGTTCTCCCTATGCACACTAATCTCATTTCAAAGATAAGAGTGAATATAAAAGGGTAGAAATATTCATCTACCATGTCTTAAATGATTTAAATTATAAAATGTTAGCTAAAAAGTATTGTAAAGTGGCCATCAAGGGTAATGTGCCTCATGAAAACTTCCCAAACCTCTGCCCAAAATGGTTTAATGGATGTAGGATCACATCCTCTATTAGTAGGTTTCTTGATCATTTCCCATTTTCTTTCTTTGAAGAAGGTATGAACTGGTTCCTGGGAAGCCTTTTGATCTCTACAAAACTTCATGCACTCAACAAACATACCAGTGATTTCAGAAACAAGGTATATTACTTCTAAATTTCTACCTTATACACACACTAAATCCAATTCTCCCAGCCCTCTAGAAAACCTTTGGTCACTAGACTGTTGAGTTTATCTAGGTACAAAGTAGGGGAAATACAACACAAAAAGAAAGTCAAAAATAGATTGGTAAATAGAGTGTGTTAGGAAAAATTGAAATTAAATGGCCTACATTTACATCCCATAATGAGATCTATACACCTCTTCCTTCCTATTTGCATCACCCTAAAATGTAAATAGTACAATTTTAGTCCTTCTCTACACACAATTTTAGTGTCTGAGGCCTCCAGACATTAATTGGTCTTTTCATATGCATTTAATTAATTAATATTTAAATATTTATCAATTTATTAAAATTTAATTTACACAAGAGGTGTCCTTTAATTGTGGGAGATTCCATTAAATTAGTTCCTCTAATTATAATTAATTAGTTAATTTAACTACAACCCCTTTTATTAACTCAATGTTATCAAATATATTTGAGGACTTCTTAATTATAGGTGTCTCATTTATTATTTCAATGATTTATCCCATCTTGCATACATAGGCCCTATTTCAAACTAGGTGGCCTCCTTTCTTTTTATTTCAAATCAAAACATAATTTATCTTTCATTTTCAAGATACTTATTTCCTTATTTGCTACCAATTTAATTTTCAGCCCTTGTATTATAGAAGAGGGTGTCCTCGAAGGCACATGGAAAAAAAAGTCACCCTATAACTTGGGAGGGATCCAATTCAACTTAAATGTGACTCAAATTTAAATTTTATTTAAAGCTAAAAGGATTTTAGTGGGATATTGAAATCCTCACTGGTCCTCTTTGAGATTTGAGCTGCAAAATAAATTGGAGAGGTATGAAAGCAATGCTAGCTCCCTCTTTTTTCCATCTCATCCATATCTACAAGTTAATCTATTACCAATAAATCAACCCTATAAATGAAAGAAGTCTAGAAATCAATTAATCCATGTATAAGGAAATATATTCTAATTGATATTCAAGCATAAAGCATCAAAGACAAGGAGTAAAGTCTAGATTGAGGCATTTGTGAAATGATCTGTGATCTTCCTATTGTAGATCCAATTTCAAGAAAACATTTCAAGTATCTTCATAAGAAATCCCATGCTTTTCAAGGTTTAATTTTTCATTCAACCCTCTTCTACTAAAGACACACTTTTCCTTTTATCCAATTTTAATTCAATTTTAAGGTTAGTTCCTAAATAGGGGTTTGACCAAGGTAAAATCCTTTCTCTAAACAATTTTCTCATATTCTTTGCATAGGTAATACGTGAAAAACTTTTGGGAACAACTATAGGTGGATCTAACAAATAGTTATAGGTAGAAAATATTTCAATAGAATTTTCTATGACTAGGGCTCCTCTGAGGGCCTCTGGTGACCTAGGTAACCCCCTACCCTCTATGTCACCCGATTCTTACCATTTTGGACTAAAATTTGAATCACATGTTAGTCTTTGTTTTAGATTTCTAGACCTGGTATCTAAATTAAGTTTTGTATTTACATTATATCTCTATGCTCAATTTATCCTAATTTTCTATACATATTGAATTTTCAAGTTGCATTTTACCAAGTCAACTTTCAACTCCATAGTGAAGAAATCCTTGCATCCTCTTAGAGCTTGATCCTCCTTGAGCTTAGTGGATCAACTTTGCTTCCAATGTGTGAGAGAAATTTAGGTGCAACCCTCCTAGTTTGATTATCCATCATAGTGAGTGTCCCTTCCATGTGTATTTTATTTTATCACACTAGTTAGACGAGACAAGTGTAATGAGATATCATAGAGTGTCATACCTTTAGTATAATTGATTATCATAAAAAATGAGGTTTGTAATTTCCATGAGAATTTTATCACTTTTCCTATACCACAATATGCTTGGTTTCTTAACTCCAATCTTAGAAAAAAATAACAACTTTTTTTTTCCTTCAAAAAAAAAGGGTATGTGCAGGATCGTGGTATGCCAAACTAGGCCTTAAGTGGAAATGAAAACTTAGAAAATCAGGGTTAGGAAAGTTGACGTAAAAATTTAGAAAATTTATCCATCTTATATAAAAAAAATGTGTAAGAAGATAATTTTTAGCAAATTGAATCTAGTTTCAAAGCTACTATCCCTTCTTTAAAAAAAAAATTCTATATGGTAAAATTTCAAATTTCAATGTAGTAGTATGAAAATTTCAGGAAAAAGATAAGAAGAAGGTGTATGTCTGACCACCTTAAACACAATCAAATGATAATAATTTTTTACAAGATTATAGATATAATTAGTAGACTCATGCTTGGATGTGACGCATATTTTTTTGTAATTTTTTTCCAAGTAAATAATTAATTATGATTTTTCTACTATAACTTTTCTAGAATATAAAAAATCTCGTGTCTGACCTCCTTAACTTAGTCTAAAATTCATCAGATTGATTTTTTTTTAAGTTTTTTAATTGTAGTAGGAAAAGCATAGAATGTGACTCATGTTTTGGATTTCAAAAATGTTATACCGTTTGAAAGTTATAGTTATTTTTCAACCAGTCTATCAATCAGGACTAAAAAGATAAGTAGACATATGTCTGACAACCTTAAACACAATAAAATGATAATAAATTTTTAGTATATTCTAGATATAAGTAGTAGATTAATGTCCGGATGTGACGCATAGTTTTTTGTAATTTGTTTCCAAGTAAATAATTAATTATGAATTTTCTTCTACAACTTTTCCAGAATATAAAAACTCTCATGTTTGACCACCTTAATTTAGTCTAAACTTCATCAAATTGATTTTTTTTTGTTTTTTTCTTGTAGTAGGGAAAGCATAGAATGTGACACATGTTTCATATTTAAAAAATGATATACCATGTGAAAGTTATATCTATTTTTCAATCAGACTACCAATCCAGACTTCTTTTTCACATCTCCACTTTTTTGCATACCATGATCCTGCACATACCCAAAACATGAGATATTTTGTAAACATGAAAATATTTAAGCATTTCAATGTTATCAAGGATTAATCTTATAATTTTCACCCTTAAATATTGAACATCCTTAAGACAATTGATAATGTTTAATGAGTTACTCTCTGACCAAATATCTTAATCAACTAATGAAGATCTAGTGGAGATGATGAAGACCGAGTGATACCGAGTATCATGATTGTAGAAATGGTTAGATGAGTTGTTATTTTGTCATTGATGTCAATAAATTGATTAATTCTGTAAAGGATAAAATGTTGAGATGGATGGATATGAGTGTAGATGTAATGTATGTGTGGGAAGATAAGATTTCCCTCTTAATCCTAAATTCATAAGAGGAAGATCTAAATTGATTAACCCCAAAGAAAGGATCAATGCATAAATAAATCAACCTATTAGGAATAAGGATAACGAGCAAAACCCTAGGTTCTGTCCTATAGAAGAGAATGTGTAATAAACCTAGAAAGATTAAAACCTTAATTTAAATGAATTAGAAGACAAGTACTAACCTCAAAATATAATAGATCGGAAGAATCTTGTTTTTGGGTGTCTGCACTAAATTTTTGGAAGTTCTGCATCCGATCGGGAAAAGAAACAAAAAGATGGAGAAAACCCATAAATCTTTTCCAGATCTGGCTCAAGTCAATTTTGACCCAAAATAGAATGCCGATCTTGACCCAAAATAGAATGTTGATTATGACCCAAAATAGAAAGTTGATTCTGAACTAAAATAGAAAGCTGACCTTGACCTGAACAGTCCAATGGAAAATCTATTTCTGGATCCTTAAAGTCTACCGAAAAGGGTATCCAGATATGCACTTGAATCTGTTGTCCCGATCCTGTACCTACAAGGAAAATGGTTTTGTTTTTGGGGGGAGGAATTTGCCTTAGTCAAACCCCAATTTTGGAATTTACCTTAAAGTATAACTGAAATTGCATAAATAAACAAAGAAAATAAACCTATTCACCTTGCTTGTATAGAAACCCTTGTGGAGGATTCGAATCCTTGGATCTACAAGTATGTATGCACCAAATGAATCTAGAATGTAGAATGTAAGATGTAGGATGTGGGATGTCTCAAATCAATTTCTTGTAGATCTTCAACACCAATCTTGAATGGATCTGAATAGGAAGATGCTTGCATGGATGTGGAAGGAGAAATCTTCAACAAGAAGGCTCCATAGAGCTTGAATCCTTCAATTCCTACCAATGGATCTCCTTGGTGAATTGAATTCTTGAAGGTGCTTGAATTATTGAGAGTAGATGATTACTTCAATAGATTATCCTTCATATGCATAGGTGATCACATTATTCATGTGTATGTCTTAGAGCTTGTGATTTCAAGTCTTAGAGTCTTTTGATAGTTAGTTAGAGAAAATGAGAGGAGAAAGGTTCCTTATATATCAATCTAGGGCACAATATTCTAGAGAGGCCTATATAGGAGAATAAAATTCCAATTAGACCTTTACACTTAGAAGTGGACCTATATTAAATATAATTTCAAGAGTCATTTCCTTGAAGACCAAAATAGTCAACCTGGAAGCGAGAATTAAATATTTCTGAAGACTGACATTCAGAAACCCTGAAAACTTGAATTTAGGACCCTGGGTCAGGGTCGAGGTTAACTCTAACCTAGGTCAGGGTCAAGGTTGACTCTGACCTAGGTCAAGGTCAGGATCAACCTTGACCTAGGTTAGGTTCAAGGTCAACCTTGACCCTGAGGTCAAGGAACTCAGATTTGTAGATCAGGGTGTCAGAAATAGGCCGGAGAGAAGTGGAAAATCAGGCAAAATAGGGGTAAAATCCAAATCCAAGTCAGAGACCCATTCAAGGTGCTTTAAATTACCCCAAAGCACTTAATCTAAGGGCTAAACCATTTCAAAATGGAAGTGCTTCCATTTTCTGACTATATATTTATCCCCCACTTTTACAAGAATATGGACTTGATGCAAACTCTTGGTAAAGGAGATCATGGAGAAAAGATAATCTTATTGAAATCAAAAGGAACAAAGGAATCCTCAAGCCCCTAGGGACTTAAGTCTTTAAATCAACCCTAAGATCATGATAAGAGATACATCACCAGTCAAAGAGAAAGAGAGAGAGGGTGTGATTACCTCGCCCAATGAGAACCTCTGACCCATTGTGAATCACACAAGGAGAAAGTGCACTAGAATGATGGAGTTGAACTGCCTAGTGAATGTGGCTACTCACTAGTCAACCCATAAAGGTTTTACTCTTAGGAATATTTTACTCCAAAAGAGAAAAGTCAACATATAGAAAGATCCAGTCTCAAGGACACCTTTCATCCTTAAGAGATCAAAAAATTGTAAATTGAAACTAGAAGGATCAAGAGATCCAGAAGGTAAAAATCTATTCTTTAAGGATTAGTCTCTAATCCATAAAGGGAGAAAATTTTTTAAAAGTTGTAATTTTGAAAATATTTTGAAAGTGCATGTGTGCAAAACTTGAGCTAAGCATATGCCACCCACATTAAAGTCATTGCTAACACTTTAACAGGAGCAATGGCTTTAATGGAAACATAAACAACTCCACTGATTACATTTCCACTATGAGATGCCTCCAACTGAAGAAAAATCAAGGGAAATACCACATAAACATAATGAGAACATAGAAAGGATCTACCTACTGTGGGGTCAGTATGATCATAAGTAATATGTATATAAATATGATATTATAGAAAATGAATTGAAATCATTCCCCAAAGAAAGTAGAACTACAATCACAATGGAGGAAAGAACATGTAAGAGTTACGAATAATAGTCTTTTCGGACTACAACATGGAGACCAAAAAGAATCAGTACTACCATGTCGCAGATCCAAGCGAACTACACAAGGAAAACATTTACAAACAATAGCACAGGTACAACATAATATGAAACAACATATAGAAGAATAGAAATACTTATACAAGAATTGTACAATGGGTTCGATTCCTTTATCATCTTGTACCAAAAAAGTAACAAGGGTTGTATAAAAGAATCTAACAAACATTTAGCAAACACATTACGGGAGCAGCAAAATAAAACAAGAAAACACCTAAAAAAGATACCAAGAAGGACAAGCCAATCAAACGCATTGCCTAGTTTCCCCATCTTGGTGTATATCATTTAGGGAAGGTAGGAAACTTACAAGAGGGACTATATCCAACATAGTAGGAATAATAGCCAGTTCCAAACAAGGATTCTCTTGAGAATCATGATGTTCAATACTTGGTGTAATTATCAATTAAGTTGAAAGCATATGAGGTAAATCACTATCAAGATCAATAGTCTCATATTCATCATTAGGATAAATAGGGTCATCACGACTATCTTCCTCATCAAGACTATTTGAAATAGAACATAAGACACAGATATAATCATCATAATTATTCATCTTAACATCCTTACTAACATTAACTTCCTCGAACACATCAGGCATAGGTTGGTCAAAAGAAGGTTAATAATTTTGAAGAAAAGAAGCACGAGCCCTAGCCTGAGCTCGAGGCTTCTTATGACGTTCATTGGTAGATTTGTTACATTTTGTCTTGTTTGAAATATGTTGCGAACTAGGAGGAATAAAAAATGGTTCCTTCACAGGTTCTATAGGAGGACTAGTAGGACTCTCAGTAGGCCAAAAAGTGATACTAGGGATTTTATTAATAGACCTAGAAGGAATGGATAAAGGAGGTATAGAAGGTATAGGAAAAAGACCACAGTTAAGATCTATCTGAGGCATGCTTAACTCTAGAATCTTGCAATGTTTATAGGATTGATATGAGAAAAAAAAGGTTATCAGGATGAGGAGGACATGAATTAGGTAATGAAGGCCAAAATAAGTCAAGGGTAGCACAATCTCTAGGCCTAGAAGGTTGATATAAAATATGATTAATAATTTTCATTTCTTCATCATGAATAAACTTAATACACTTGTGGATGTGAGAAGAAATGGAATGCATGGCAGTCAACCAGGGAAAATAAAGCTTAATTTGAAATTGATCAGAACTAGGGACAACAACAAAGGTAGTGTCCAAAAATTTACCAAAAATTTCAACAGGTAAGGTAATAGAACCAAATGATGGATAGATAAAACCATTACAAGTTTGAATCCACACATCAGATGCATCATAATAATCACGTTGTAAGCTCTTCATAAAAAAAAATTCTTTAGTGATGATATTGACTAAGGAAGTGGGATCAACAAGACAACCACACATAGGTATATTAGCATTCCTAGCATAAATGTAAAGGGGACCATCAAGATTTTTAATGGTCTCAGAATCATCGAAGGTGATTGAGAGTTCCCAAGGTCTTTTATCCTTAGGTTGTTTTGAAGGTTTAGATTGAGGTTTTAGTTTAGGTGGATGTGGAATTTGAAGTTGAGATTAAGATTGAGGTTGGGGTGGAGAGAGAAGTTGAGGCAAAACAACATGCTCCACATGGTTAAAACTATGATTAAGATCATCCATCTTTGAATCATAAACAATATCCACAGAAGATGGCTGAATAATAGTGTTAGTATAATGTGAAGGCAAAGGATTCATATATAGTTGAAGGTTTTGATTAGGAGGATAGAGATTTGTTCCCACTACCATCAAAATTATTAATAGATAGAGCATTAGAATCAATTAAATCTTGAACCTCATGCTTTAGAGAATAACACTTCTCAGTATCATGACCATTCTAACAATGGTATTGACAAAAGTCTTTAGGATCTAAAGATTTGGATGCCATCGTAGTAGGGAGAAGAGGTCAAATAGGAGGTAAAGTAAACATATTAGAAGTCAACAATTTACTAATAATAGAATCTAAAGATTCAGAAAGATGAGTAAACATACAATTTAAACGAAAATCAGTGGATGCAGAAGTGGCATTGTGGGATGCAATGTAGCAACTTGATCACCAAATACATAGTTTTTAGGGCTTTGAAACTTGTTGGGATTAGGAGAAACATCACTCTTTTCAACTGGAACATGAGCCATTGGAGTGTTTCTCTCAAATTGACTCACTTGTAATTGATAATGATGAAGTGTTGCACAAAGTTGTTGAAAAGAGGTAAATTCAATAAGCAAAATCTTATCTCTAATATCCTTTTGTAAATTTGAAATAAACATATGTTGAATATCAATATTAGGAACATGATAAGAAATCTGAGCATGCAAATTCTTAAATCTACCAATAAAGTCAGTCAATTTTTCCTTAGTATTCTATTTACAATGCAATAAATCAATTAAGGAAACTTGCAGACCAATGTTATTTTGAAATTGCTGGATAAAGGCATTAGTAAGTTTTTGAAAATAATCAATGTAATAAGGAGATAAAGAACAATACCATTCCAAGGCCTTATCACAAAAATTCCTAGCAAACAGCTTAGCCAAAATCCTATGGTCATGAGCATAGTCACTACAAAGGATTTGAAATGTCTTAACATGAGTGATAGGGTATCCCTTACCATTGTAATTATCAAGATGAGGCATATCGGCTTGCTGAGGGATAGGAGCACGAATAATGTCTAAGGATAGGGGACTACCCATGTCACATGTAGGAATGCTAAACTTGGATTGAGTTAATGAAGAAATTTGTTGTTGTATGGATGACACAGTTTGAGCCAAACTAATAATCATGGAATCATTAGAATAAATAGGTGGCATATAAACATTAGGAACACTAGGACAAGTGTATGAGGTGACAGGAATAGAAGAGACAACCAGTGGAATGCTTGGAACCACAGTTGGAAGAGGATTGGAACAAGCAAAAGGAACACTATGGTATGAAGGCTAAGAGGTAGGTAAAGACACCGGTCAAACACTCACATGAAGAAATGGAAGTGGAAGATTCAAAGCTAGAGGATTGCAAAATGTAAAGGATTTAGTCACTAAAGGAGTGTAGGTGGGATTACTAGGTAAAGGAATGGAAGAAGGTTCCACACTAGTGACAGGAGGAGTAAATCCTAAATCTTGAGCCTCTTGAGCTAAAGGTTTAACATTTAAATGCACAAGATGAGTAATACCACGCAAGAGATTAATAAATTGATCACTATCACGAAGGAATTTCTTAAGAGCCTCTATAGCTTGGATAGAATCTTGATTATGGTTTTCTTGAATAAGCCAATTTCCCATTTTATCAAGTTCAGTTGACAATTTTTTGACTTGTTCACGAGGAACTCTTAAAGTATCATCCTCATCATGAGATGAATGAGAAGAGTTATGATCTCTAGAAGGATTAGAATCATGAGTGATCAAATTTTCATCTGAGATGCTAAGCAAAGGAGAGGAAGACTCAAGATCAAAGGAACCCATAAGTCTGCGACTTCTTCTAACCAGAATATTATAAGCTAGACTAGAGGTAGTAAAGCTCATACACCAATGAAATGTAAATGAACTAAACTAAGAAAATGTAAATAGAAGAACATTGAAGAAAGATAATCTAATATGTATGCAAGATCTAGCATGAAATGTAAATCTAACACCAAAAAGAAAGAGTTGTCTATCGCGGGTTCACCAAAATGTAAAGGATAAAATGTTGAGATGGATGGATATGAGTGTAGATGTAATGTAGGTGTGGCAAGATAATATTTCCCTCTTAACCCTAAATTCATAAGGGGAAGATAGAAATTGATTAACCCCAAAGAAAGGATCAATGCATAAATGAATCAACCTATTAGGAATAACGATAAAGAGAAAAATTCTAGGTTTCATCCTATAAAAGATAATGTGTAATAGACCTAGAAAGATTAAAACCTTAATTGAAATGAATTAGAAGACAAGTACTAACCTCAAAATGTGACAGATCTGAAGAATGTTTTTTTTGGGTATCTGCACTAAATTTCTGGAAGTTTTGCAACCAGATCGGGCATAGAAACACAGAGACACAGAAAACCCAAAAATCTTTTCCGGATCAAGCTCAGGTCAATTCTGACCCAAAATAAAATATCAATCCTGACCCAAAATAGAATTTTGATTCTGACCTAAAAAAAAATTCAATTCTGACCCAAAATAGAAAGTCGACCTTGACCTGAACAGTTTGACAGAAAATCTGTTTCCAGATCCCAAAAGTCTGCCGAAAAGGGTATCCGGATCTACACTTGAATCTGTTGTCCCGAACCTATACTTGAAGAAAAATGGTTTTTTGTTGGGGGGGAGGGGTTTTCCTTGGTCAAACCCCAGTTTTCGAATTAACCTTAAAGTATAATAGAAATTGCATAAATAAAAAAAGCAAATAAACCAATTCACCTTATTTGTATAGAGACCCTTGTGGAGGATTCGAATCCTTGGATCCACAAGCATGTATGCACCAAATGAATCTAGAATGTAGATTGTAGCATGTAGAATATAGGATGTCTCAAATCAATTTCTTGTAGATCTTCAACACCAATCTTGAATGGATCTTGGAATAGGAATAGGCTTGCATGGATGTGGATGGATAAATCATCAACAAGAGGGCTCCATAGAGCCTGAATCCTTCAATGGCAACAAATGGATGTCCTTGATGAATTGAATGCTTGAAGGTGCTTGAATTCTTGAGAGTAGATGATTGCTTCAATATATTATCCTTCATATGCATAGGTGATCATGTTATTCATGTGTATGTCTTAGTGCTTGTGATTTCAAGTCTTAGAGTCTTTTGATAGTTAGTTAGAGAAAATGAGAGGAGAAAGCTTCCTTATATATCAATCTAGGGAACAATATTCTAGAGAGGCCTACATAGGAGAATTAATTTCTAATTAGACATATACCCTTATAAGTGGACCTATATTAAATATAATTTTAAGAGTCGTTTCCTCGAAGATCGAAATAGCTGACCCAGAAGCGGGAATTAAATCTTTCCGAAGCCCGACATCTGGAAACCTCATAAAATTGAATTTTGGACCCTGGGTCAGGATCGAGGTTGACTCAAACCTAGGTCAGGGTTGAGGTCAACCTTGACCTAGGTCAAGGTCAAGGTCAACCTTGACCTAGAAGGTTGATCTTGACTCTGAGGTCAAGGAACTCAGATTTGCGTATCAGGGTGCTAGAAATAGGCCGGAGAGAAGTGGAAAATGGGGGAGAACAGGGGTAAAAGCTACATCCAAGTCAGAGACCCATTCAAGGCACTTGACATGACCCCAAACCACTTACTCAAAGGGCTAAACCACTCAAAAATGGAAGTGCTTCCATTTTCCAACTATAGAAATTGATTTTTATTATGTTACCATATCTTAAGAGGAGAAGTTAAATGGGTGATAAATATAAATCATGTTAGAATACTTCAGGGATAACTGAGGGGGGGGGGGGGA
>MU227602.1:1285117-1309336 GCA_018584345.1 Thuja plicata | reverse complement strand
GATTTAGGCATTATTTTATCTTTATTTGCATTGTTTAATACATTATATATTAGAAAAAATACTTGAAATTTTACAATTATTTTGATAACATATTTAGTTATTAATTTTTATTTTATTTTTTGTTCATTTAGTAAAACAAGTCACTAATAGTATAGACAAATAAATCTAAATATATACATAAATATCTTTTAGAGTTTATACCATCTCTTTAAATTTTCTGTTAATATGTTCATGCAACTACATTCCACCTCTTGTAGTTACACCTCTCGACATAATTAGAGAATATTTTAAACTATTTTTATTTTAGGAAAAAAAAAAAAAAATTATCTACAAATATTAAAAAGTAAGTCTTTGTAGTATCATATGTTGAATTTACAATGCTCAATTAACCATGGGCAATCTCATTGCCCTCCCAAACATAGAAGACCAACAATTGTCTCCCCCAAAAACTCTGATATACGATCTGCATATTTTATTCAATTATTATTATTATTGTTCCCATTGAATGAGATGCCATATCTCATATATATGTGAGAAGTGACTTTTCACCAAGGGTTACCACTCTTCACATGTGGCCCCATTTATTATATTATTAATATAACATAATAATTATTATGTTATAATATAAATATAATTATATAATTATATCATATAATAATAATACAATAATTATATATAATATAATTATACGATCACACAATTTATGTTATCACAATAATAATATAAATATAATCAGAACCTTTGTAATATCTATATCGGCCTGTGGATTCTAACGGTCCAGCTACAATAAAATCAACACTCCCTCTTAGCTAGGGAGGAATCTAAGTTACATCATCTTATTGTGATGATTGACCACACTCGCTACATCTGTATGTGGATAGATATTACCCCTTTTCATATCAACCATTATGACTTATTCATAGATATCACTTCACGTGATCTCCACTATTATGGCTATCCATAGATATCACCTCATGTGATATCCACCATTATAGTTTATTGATATCTCCACACGTTATATCCACCAATATGGCTTATCCATAGATATATCCTCACGTAATGTCTAGCATTATAGCTATCCATAGATATTAATCCATGAGATATCAACCATCATTGTGAGATCGTCACCTCACATTGATATTCAACATTGCTCATCCAGAGGGTAAACACATAAGTAGAGGAAAATCACCATAGACTCTCTCAAATGGTGTTATCATGATGTCACGCACATGACGTACACCATAAACCATATCAAAATGTGGTAATAAGGGATTACACCTCAATTTTCTCTTCAAAGAGAAAAATGGATTAAAAAGGGCTTACACCTCAAACTTCTCCCTCACAGAGAAGAATGCATCAAGCACATCTTCAAGATGACATGGATTCCTCTGAAATAAATATCAACCTTCTGATATCCCCGTCCAAGGTTTCTTCACATGAAATGTCAGACTCCCTATGAATCTGATATCAACCTTTTGACCTTCTCGTCCAAGGTTTCTTCTAATGAAAATTCAGACTTCCTCTAAATGTTATCTCCTCCTCTTCGAAGAAATGTTCTCAGCCATCAACTCAGTCTCACGACTGCATGTATCAAGTTCTTTCTCCCTTGAATGCAGTCTCTTATGCTTTTTGATCCATCCTAATATCATTTCAGAGAGAGATTTTGCAAATAGTTTATAAAACTAAAATATCTGAAAGAGAAATACCAATGATAGAAGCAAACAAGATTTACTATCCCAGTGTTATAGCATGAATTAATGACTCGAAAAAAATTCATGAACATTTTTCAAGGGTATGAAATACTTATCTCTTATTGTCAAATATTGCATCCCTCTTGGCAACTTCTTCCACTAAGCTTAGTCTCCCTTGTATTCTCTATAGCGACTGTTGACAAGAATTAATATGAGTTTTCCACACTTGCAGTGTGTAATGTCCTTTTTAGGGATTAAGCTGATTACGACAAACTATCTTTTCCATAGTTGCACCACGCAGAATACATTCATGATTTTAGTGTGCAATGCTAGTCAACCAATCTTCTTTAGATTTAACAGAACGAAGAACCATATTCTCAATAGACATTGGTGAACCCGGTATCTTCCAATGGATGTTTGCCTTCCAAGAACGCCAAGCTTCACTCAGGTGCTGCAAGATAGTGTATGCTTTTGTTCAGTTGAATACCCTCTAGCATTCCATCAAAAACATCATGCATGCCAGCTGCTCTAAGTTCCAAGTCAAAATGGCTTTCAACCCTTTGTTTGGTCATAGTCTTAGCCACTCCCTTTGAATGACGACCTTCAAACTGTTGACCAAGCAAGTTCCCAAGCCATCCCTCACATTTTGCATTGATGTATGCCTTGGCGTTTCCAAATGTAATGTTTGACAGAGCTTCAAGCTTCAACAAATGTTTTCCCTATGTCGGAGATCCCATTCGCAGGCAGAGAGGATGCTGGGAAAACTTGCTTTGACATTTCTTAGGCTGTTTCAACAAATATATTTTGTGCATTTTCAGCCTTGTTGAACCTTATCGTTGTTCTTGTTGTGCAAGCATCGTCAATCTCAGGAAAGAGTTTTGGGGTTCGAAATGCTTGAAATAAAATAATGATTACACATAGTCCATTAAGGGCGCACTAAGAAATTATAATTTATGCAATACTTTCACTGAACAAAAATCACAATTTGCCGCCATGAATTCTTTTCTCAGAATAGAAAACCATAGCACTTTATGCTCTCTGTTATTTTCATGGTGATATTTTATGCGCAGCGCACATTGCAACATTCTTCACAGTCTCTCCTAATATTTCGTGATGTTGCGAGAAGGCCCCATGTAGTAAGGAAAAAGATTTAGACATTTCAAATGTTTAAGGTTTATATCAAGTGTAGTTTCGGTGCTTTGTTAGAGAGGTTTGTATACATCTTGCGATGTTGAGTTTAACTTACGACACATTAGATCAACAGTAGTAGGCACATTAGATCAAGGTCGTGGCCTTCCCACATCGCTTGTGATCTGGCAGCTTGAAGGTTCACGACATCAATAATTAGCTATTCAGAGTCATATTTCAGTGATTAGGGAAAATTAGATCAACACACATTGACATCATAGCATCTGATCATTTCAACCTTTGGCAATATATATATCTCTTGCCGGCTCATGTTAGCGCATCACTCTAGTGCGATATTCCCATTGGCATTGTATCATTGTTGGGATCATATCTGATCTGCATCAAGTCCTTCTGTGGAGACACCAACCAACTAATTTTAGAGAGATCAGCCACCTTATTGTAGAGAGATCGTGTCTTTTCCATTCAAGATCTGAATATATCATCCTCAATTCAAGTACTTCGATGCATTGGAAAACTCCTTGTACTTTTGCGCTATCATTGAAGAGGCCCGCTATACTCATATATCAAGTGCCGCATGCACATATATTGGCATAGAATTGCCATTCCCATAGGAATTATCGATCGACTTCACTATTGCAACCAACATCGATTATTCTGTAGGTCGGGTATCTCCCCATATTCAACAATATTGTTTTGTCAACCATCGCATCATCCTTTCTATTGAGCACTGTCAGCAACAATGGTTAATTCTATACTGTTGTCATTGATAATACATGTAATATGTTGGGTTTCTAAATAGGATCCGCTACATATCCTTGCTGACTTGTGTTTCTAATTTCACTGCCCTCTTGTTTGAAAGAATCTATTGAAGCATCACGTTCCTCTCCAATTGTCTTTTCGTCAATTAGGCAATACTGATATCTTTGGAACATACAATAATCCTCTAGAATGTAAAATAGTCTAGTCATCATAGGTGAAACAAAATCAACCATTTTCCTTTGAATTTGAGCTCACTTTGATAGCATGTTGAATTTACAATGCTTGATTAACCATGGACAATCTCATTGCCCTCCTAATTATAGACAACATCAATTGTCTCCTCCGAGCAGTTGATATATTGATCTGCATATTTTATTCAATTATTATTATTTTTCCCATTGAATAAGATCACATCTCATATATATGTGAGAGGTGACTTATTATCAAGGGTTACCACTCTTCACGTGTGGCCGCATTTATTATATTATTAATATAACATAATAATTATTGTATTACAATATAAATATAATTATATAATTATATCATATCATAACAATAATGATATAATACTTATATAATATAATTATATTATCAGATTATTTATATTATCACAATAATAATATAAATACAATAACAATCTTTGTGATATCTATGTTGGCATGTGGATTCTGACCATAACTACAATAAAAGCAACATGATAAATATTTGAAAATTTAAACTTTACTTTTTTATAAAACCTAGAATGAATGACAATGCTTGTTATATGTACTACCTCTAATTCATGTTAATTGGCAAAAAAATTATTTTGAGGTTTTAACTGCTACACCGAATTCCTAGCATAGCTACAATGGCTCTATGAAAGAATTTGATTCTATATAAAATAAAATTATTTTGTGAACAATGGAGTAGAAAAGGGAGTCATGAGGGTTATGAATCTCATAGGATTAGATTAGGGATGTCAAAAGTAAAACTGCCTAAATAAGTGAAAGAAGAATATCTCATAATTAGTTTACAATTAGTTTATTCAATAATACTAATTAAACTTATTAAGTTGATAATATCTAGAGAAATTCAACAATCACATCAAGGAAACATTATGACCATGTATATAAATAGAACTATAAAATACACTACCTCCTTTCACAATTTGAACTTATGATCTCTATTTCAATAATACAAATTCTCCATCATTAAGCCAATTCAAATATAAGAATACAACACTAAATTCAAATATAAGAATACAACACTAAAGAATTCAAACCTTGGTGATTGTTACTCATACCACATGAGGAGGGACCCTCAATAATTGTAAACAATTCATGAAAAGGACCACATAGAAGAATACGCACTAGAGCTGAACGACAGTTAAAAATGACAATGAAATTATACTTTTGACAAGAAAAAGACATAATATACTTTTGACAAGAAAAAGACATAAACCAAATGGGCGAAAGTGGGGTTGTGCGAGAGCAATTAACACCGTTCAATTTGTTCGGGGACCAAGTTCAAAAGCCATAGCACACATTTTAAGAACCAACAAAACGGTCATTATCTGAGCCAACAGAGAATCTCAAAGAATGTGGAAAACCGCCTCCACTAAAAGGAAAGCCCATATTTTAGTATGCAATGCTCTTTCGACATGCAAAAAGTGAGGAAATATAATCATTACACAGCAAGGAATTAATGTAGATATAAAGCTAGAAAATTCTATTCACTCATTATATGACGTGATGCCCGAAAATTCTCCGACGTAGGTTTGGACACCTCTTCCATGAAAAGTCAAAGTGGCAGTGAATAACTCATAGTTTATATGAAAAAGGTAGCAGAAACTATGGTAATGGCGACTCAAAGATTCCTTCTCCACTAAGATTGTTATTGTTATTGTTATTGGGATCCAATTGTTGAGTGCGAAATCGAAAGTGGGAGAGGCAGTGTAATAATTAGGGTTTCTAAAACGCACGCCATCAAAATTAAAATAGGACACGACTATAACCTTGAAAAATCCAGAACCAGTAAATTGCTTTAACATTATCAACGCCGACCTTAGTGTTTGGCTTTTCTCCATTTAATCTTCGTCACTAACATGTTTGTCGAAATCATCACCGGACAGAATAACATCTCTAATTTAACCCTTTCTGCGGTGATGGTCGACTGAAAAGGACTTAAATTGGGAGTTAGAAGTGATTGTTTTGAGGCGGCGGGGGAAGTGCTTGTCAATTAACCGATTTTGTATCAAGAAAGCGTGAATCTAAAGAATTTTTAATGGAGTTCTCTCGATAAGCGTGGGTAACATGGGAATGATTTTGATTTACGAGTCAACCAAATGATTACTTCAGGAAGCTCGAAGAACGTGGAAATAACGAGGAACAGAGGCTAAGCCACAGGTATGGAAATTAATGAGTAACATAGCTTACGCGTGTCTAAAATTTTAAGGTATAAAAGTTCGAAAGCAATATTCATGGAGGAAATCTTGAAATAGAATCTTTATTGAGGAAATTCTGCAGTATGTTAAAGTTCAGGATCAATATTCATCGAGGAGGAAATATTTAAACGCGATTTTTATTGAGGGATTACTTAAACTTATTGAGGCAAAGGCGTTGTCCGTATTTTTCTTTTCTTTTTGTAGGCTGGGAGTCGATCGCGTGACAGGAAAAAGAGAATCCGAATCGAAATTGTTGTCTTTGCCTCTGAACGGCAACGTTTCTAATAATCTTGCAAATTCCAATTATAGAGAAGTGGCTTCTTTTGAGCCTAAGAAATGGAAATTTTCTGTAGTCTGCCTCAGATCCGCGATATCTTTCATGAGGCAGGAATGTGTAAAATGCCAAGGGTTTTCACCTTCATCAATTACAATGAACTCCATTAGAATGGCCAAATCAAGACGTCATTCATAATTGGTGCTGAGATTTTTCTGTCTTTGAAACATCAATTCATTTGATTCAAAGCTTCAACGGTTCCATATAAAATATTATAATTTTTAAGCATACATGTCATTGAAAAGGTTCCACCACCGTAAAACATTCGAGTTTACTCTGGAGTCATTTTAATTATTATTTTATGCTAGTGTATTTATTTATTTATCTACACTTACACTTATTTAGTCTATTTAGTGGTCCATGCATACTTGATACTTGTTTATCAAGTTGTCAACATTTAGAAGTTGAATAGGGAGGTGTCGATTCCATTTTCACTAAGAGGCAACTCGCCACTACTCATTGAGTGTTGGGTTCAACTTCTGATTTGACCCAATCACTCTTTTTATGTGTATTTATTTTTTTAGCTTATTTAATGGTCACTTTCGCTCTCATTGAGGTTATTGTGCTTTATTTCATTCTCTTTTAGATCTTGAAATTTTACATTATATCAGAGCGGTTTGAGATACTTTAAATTCTATACTCTTTTTGTGAGGACTTGGAAGAAGGCTTGGGTGTTTAACCAAATGACTGGCACCTCGGCTGTGGTCTGCGCATTCGCAACCTGTCATGTGCCTTCCTTCGCGACGTGTGATCGGTGCACGTACAACACCTTCAGTTCCCGTGGCAAGCTGCAATTACCTCCTACCCCTCCTGGCTCCTACATGTTGCGTATATGGGGCAACCCGCACCCTCTATCCCCTCGCCTCAGTACATGTGCCTATGTTGTAGTTTTAGGCACTATTCATCCTTAAAAAAATGTCACTTTTTGATGATATAAGAAACTCGGGGGGTGATGTCAGGTGGGCACCTTTTTAAGAAGTTGGGGGTCCTTTTTTTATTTGACATTTTTTTTTTAATGAAGCTAATTAGTTTTTTCCATAAAAAAATTTTGTATTAAGAACAAGAAACCTTTTGTTTTAGAAGTTGGGGTCCTTTTTTATTTGACATTTTTTTTTTGGTGAAGCTAATTATTTTTTCCATAAATTTTTTTGTATTAAGTACAAGAAAGCTTTTGCTCAACTTTTTCTCAGCAACTTGTTCTCCTCCCGCATTTGATCTCTACTAGAACCACACCAAAACTGTACACATAAAACTGTACACGTCGCTTTTCTCTGTCAACACATGGGTGGTAAAATACCTATCAAACAGGGGGCCAATTGTCAAATATAGATAATGTGGTTCATATTCATAGGAACTGCTAACATGAAACTTATATATTTACTTTGCACTGCATCTGAAGCTATTTTCAGCCTTGCTTTCCAATCCAATTTAGGATATTTCGATGCATTAGACAAGTATCTTCTAAATTTCTAGTCGCTTCCTTTAATGCCTACTAGTTAAAGGAAATAGTGGAAAGAGTTTTACCATAAAGGTGGTCATTTAGTGAGCCTCTAGACATGTACTCCTAAACAAGCATGAGATCCCTAGATTCATTACAATATCCAAGCAACCATACCAAGTTCCTATGATTAACTCTTGATAGAACTTCAATCTACTGGTCATGTACAATTTATTTTCACGAACCAAATAATAGTGTGAGAGAAAAGGGTTTCTTAGAGGTACATTATTGCAGTTAAAATTACCTCATTTAAGAACTATGTAATCCCTTTATTGGAGAATAGGGAGACTACTGTCACATCAATTTGTTTTCCTTCTGCGAATTCATCAAAAAATACTGATCCAAATCGACCATGTCCAACCATTTCACTAAAGTTTTTAGTAGCTGTCATCATCTTGTCCAGAGAGAAGGAACCTGATTCAGTGTAGCAAAAGTTTACACCCCACGATATGATGAGAGTCAAAGCGCAAGCGAGAGCTTTTCTTCTCTAGCTCATTCTAAAAGCAATATCAGCCTATTGTGTTTAATAAAACTAAGGGAGGTCCAAGCATTAAACAAATCCTAATTCCTTTCAATTATCATGTTTAAAAGTTTGAAAGTAATTCTTGTATTAAGAATAAAAGTTTATTTAGGGTAATAATGGGAACAAAAAAGGAACTTAATGTAGTTAAGTACACAGAATTTTTTTTTTTAATAAGTGTGACTGAACATTTGGTTTCTTATACTTAAATTTATCTCATGATTTAGTGTTTGATCTTGAGAACTTGAAAACAACCAACCAACTTTGGGAAGCTCTTAAAACACTATTTGAGACAATTGATTAAGTTAGAACTCATGAGTTGGAAAATCAACTCCTAGGGCTTAGTCATTCAAGTTTTTCAAATTTTCAGGACGTCTTCATAAAATTTAAATCGTTGGCGTTGCAATTACAATATTGTGTAATTGAGAAGAAAGAGGATCAATTTATCCTTTTTTGTACTTTCCAAACTAGGTTATATTCTTTTCTTTTTTTTCTTTTTTTTCTTTTTTTGTGTTTGCCTCTACTTTTGATTCTACTAAAAGAGACCATAGTACATCATGGACTCTACCCTCACTTGATAACTTTATTGTTGATCTTACAAGGAAAAAAAAAAAAAAAAGTTAATTAAAATGGGCACTTGGGCAAGTGCACCAACATGATGAACAAAAAGTGGGGTATAAGTGGCCATTTTTTTTTCTAAAATTAGGTAAACCTGAACTTCAAAGAGAAATAGAAAGGTCATTCACTTAAAATTAGGAGTTGTGCAGAGTAAGAATATTAGTACTCTGAATCTAGTTTCTAAACTACTATTGTTTTTTTTATAAAATGGATAAGATTAAGAGTGTCAAACCCTTTGCACACAAAATACTATTCCTACTTTTTAAAGAAAAGTATAACATAGCCGATTTCATGCTCTTAAAAAATGATATAGTTAGATTTATCATTTTGAAAAAAAATTGGTATAGAGATAGGTAAGAGTGACATCTCGAAGTTGTGTATTTTTATGTAATTTTTAGTGGAGTACTTTTTTTTAAATTAGTTTTTGAAGAGGATGCATACTGAAAATTTGGTGGATGTTCGTGCACTAGGCATAACTTGCATCAAAATAATTAAAAATACAAATTTTATTTTTAAAAGTGTATAGAATCAAGTGTAGAGCAATAATTTGTAAAAAAAAAATTAATTTGGTCAAGTACATGAAACACTATTAAGAAAATGTCAAAGATATGTCTCTAAGGACTATGAAGACACTGGTAAAGAAAATTAAAGCTTACTATGCTAATGTTTTCTAAAAATAGAAAAAAACTATATGGTTAGAAAACCTAGAAGACATGTGAGATTATTATGGTAATTTTATAGATACCCACTTGATGATGTATAAACCTTGTCACGAGGAAGTTGAGAAATTGTCTTAGAAGATCAAAAGACGTGTAAAGGGACAGAAATGGAGGGGAAAGGGAATTCCAAGCCTTAGGGTCATTGTCAAGCCCTCGTACCTAACCCTAACATATACAGGTTCCTTCATACTAAATAAATTGTATAGGTTTTTTATGAATACTATTCATTTCCCTAGTTCTACATAACCCATGTCGATCATGTACAACTCAAAGCATAAGTTTTACTTCTATAGAACCGTACAGGTTCTGATGAAAAAAAATGAATGCTTGTAAACTTAGCATACACTACACAGATCAATGTACACATCTCTCTCTCTCTCTCTCTCTCTCTCTCTCTCTCTCTCTCTCTCNATCTATGTACACATCTCTCTCTCTCTCTCTCTCTCTCTCTCTCTCTCTCTCTCTCTCTCTCTCTCTCTCTCTCTCTCTCTCTCTCTCTCTCTAGGTTATATAGAACTAAAATCATAAGTTTTAGTTCTACATAACACACATGGTTTATGAAGAAATAAAAAATATGCTTGTAAACTAAGCATATAACAAATTAAGGTCTCTTAGGACCCTTTATGACCCCTTGGGACCCTTTGAGACCCCTAAGAATACATCTTAGGGGTCTTGGTGCAGAGCACCCCAAGGGTTTCATTTGATGTAATAAGGTTGAATTCTTACGATCAAACCAATGATGTTTGTTTGGTCCACTTTTGTAAGGCTAAGGATCCCAAAGGTATTTTATAAGCCTTAGGTCTCCTTAGATGGATCACAATTTAGTGTTAATTCTAGGAGTTTTTCTAAAAACTAAACTTGCAAGGTTGGTACAACTAATTGTTGTTAACAAGTTGTCCAACGGTTGCCAGTTTGTGTCCCAATTGTCATAACCATTCAAAAGTTGGTTATGATCATTGGAAATGCTCTATTTACAGGAATCAAGCCTGTCAATGAAGTTGGTGGTTGAAAAAGAGGAGTTAGTCAAGTTGATCAAAAAAAGTTGAAATTATATGAGATTGATAACATTGTACAATTCTCGGTGGATCAAATAAAGATAACATTTTATTTCTTGAATAATTCCCTATTTTCTATGTTGCATGGGAATGAAGTAGAATGTGTTGATTTTCAAATTCAACTGATTTGAATTCATTCATGATTATAAGAGTGAGATCCATTCATTTTGTTCAGATTGTACGGGAAACCATCGTCTATTCAGTGTGATTCAAATATGGAACGCTCAATTGCTATCTTACTAGTGGGATTCCTTGACCACTTGGGAAATCCAAGTTAGGGATGTACATTTTAGGATTCCTAAGGTTCATGAAGGGAAGTGTTGGTTGGTTGTTGTATCCATCAAGCCATAGGCTAAATAAGCCCATGTGTTTAGCCTAGAATGATGAATATATGTAGATAGTTAGACAAGCAGAATATTTAACATGGTAGATGGTGATTTAGAACAAGTTGGGGTAGAAGAACATCTGTTAGGTGTTGGACCAACTCAGTGTACCTTGTCCTAGATACCTTCTTTTTCAACCAAACCTAAGTAGGCTTATTAGGTCTGTGAACACTGTGAGGATTAAGGGGTTTTGGAGTGAAGTTGGTTAATACAACTTTAGAGTTTTGCATAAGTCCCTAAATGGTAATCGAATCTATGAGTTGTTTTCCAAGTCATTAAGAAGAAAAGGAAGTTGTGGTTAAGAAACCTCTTAGTGCTTGGTAACTAGGAAAGTTCTCAGTTGAACTCATTTATTGTTCTTGGTTGGCTTCAATGAGTTTGGTCATTGGTTATTCTAGTTGCTCGGTACTTCATTGTGACCTGCGTCACCAAGTAACTTTTCTTAAATTGAAGAAGGTGGGATTGTAGGATTGATATCTTGGAGTCCTAAGAGAATAAATGGCCCATAGATAATGCTTCTAGCTGCCAATCTCTCCATCAGGTGGCATCAAAGCGCATAATATTCTATTAGGAAAGGAAGTAAATTCAGAACGTCAGAAGGAGAAGATTTGGAAAGAGAAGTCCCTACAAGGATGACCAATGCATAATTGGCAAAGATAGTGAAGGAGAAAATGGCAAAAAGTAAGGCACTAAGAGCTGAAAATAGGCTATGAAAAGAGAATTGGAAAAGTTAAAGTGTAAAATGAATAAGAGAGGAGAAGACTCTGATGAAGAAGAAGAAGAAGGGGTTGAATAAGAAAACCTTGGATAGGATGCAATACTTGCAGAACAAAGACCTTTTTTGGAAGGCCTTGGAAGGGTAGCGAAGAAAGAGAGAACAAACCTACCTATATTTTATGGTAAGTTGAATCCAGAGGAATGCATGGATTGGTTAGAGGCACTTGAGAACCATTTTAAGTTTGATGACATTTAGGGAAGTCAGAGAGTGAAGATACAAAAATCAAGGATGAAGAGCCCAACCCTTAGTTGGTGTAATTTCCTTCAGAATGAAAGGATAGAATAAGAAAAGAATCCCATCTCTACATGAGAGAGGATGGTTACATTGGTAAAGAAAATTTTTATTAGTTGAATACTATGAGGTGATATTTCACAAGAAATTATAGAATATGAGGTGGAAGGACTCAGATGTAAACTCTTACATGTATAGGAGTTTCATAAAATGTCTCTTAAGGAAAAGCTTCCTGATAATGAGAAGCAGAAGTTGGCAAAATGCTTGAATGGACTCAAGTATAGAATTCAAGATGAACTCAGTTTGTTTAATCTTTAGACAATGCATAAATGTTTTTAAATGACACTTAAAATTGAGTAAAAACATAAAAGGAGGATACTTCAGATGAAGGGGTAGATTTGGAGGAAGAGGAACATCTCCAAGACTTCAAGTATAGACAAGAAATTAAGACCAATGTGGTGAAATAAATCACTAAGGTAGTTTCAGAGGGAGAAGATCTAATAGCAAAGGAAGATTTGGAGGTAGAAGACCAAGTGTGTTCATAGGTAGATATTTTACTGGCAATTAAGTTGGACATCAATCCTTTCGGTGCCCTGAGAAGCTTGGTACTAACAAGTAAGGGGAATACAAAAGAGTAAAATTGACTCAAGAAGATGATTGCGACAATGTATCCTCATATTCAACATCAACATCTAGACCTATATACCCTAAGCAAGGTGAGTGTCTTATTTTGCACAGAACACTCTTGAAGGTTCCCACAACCAATGAGCCATCACAAAGGAATACATTGTTCAAGACCACTTGCAAGGTGAATAGTAAGGTATAGAAAGTTATAATAGATTCTGGTTCCATAGATAATTTGGCTTCTAAAGAAATGGTTGATAAAATTAAACTTCAAAATATCCCTCACCCTTATCTGTATAGAGTCTCATGGTTGAATAAGGAACAACAAGCCCTAATCAATGAGCAAGTTTGTGTAGATTTAAACATAGGGGAATATAAATATTTGATCCTATGTGATGTAGGAGAGATGAATGCCTTTCATTTACTTCTAGGTTGACCCTAGTAGTATGATGTAGATGAACAACATGATGGGAAGAAAACAAATATTATGTGACTAACGATGGGATAAGCTACACTATGTCCCCACTCCCTGATGATCGAAAGGAAAAAAATGTAGTGACTATTGTAATGCTTGTTGGAGAAAAGGAGTTCATGAAATCCCTATAAGAAAAAGACACACCCTTCTTTGCATTACTTGTGAGATTGAAAGAAATACCTATAGAAAAACATAAAGACAAGGTGGAGAAAAGGAGTGTAGGCCCTAAAGAAGTGAAAGACTTGTTGGAAACATATAAGAGGATAGTTGCTAACAGTCTCTTGGAGAATTTACCACCATAAAGAGATGTCATTCATTGTATAAACCTACACCCTTGTGCAACCTTTCCAAACAAAGTAGCTTATAAAATTACTCCAGAGAAGAGCAAGGAGATTGCAAGATAGATTGAAGAATTGATGACTAAAGGGTTCATAAGGAAGAGTATCAGACCATGTGTTGTCCCTATAGTGTTATCTCTCAAGAAAGAAGGGACATGAAGACCTTTTATAGACTCTAGAGCTATAAGAAAAATCACCATAAGGTATAGGTTTCAGATGCCTAGGATATAAGACCTATTGAATTTCCTAGGAGGGGAAAAGTACTACTCAAAGGTAGATTTAAAAAGTGGCTACCACTATATAAGGATAAAAGAATGAGATGAGTGGAAGACAAGCTTCAAGATAATAGAGGGTCTTTTTGAGTGGCTAGTAATGTCTTTTGGACTCTCCAATTCCCCTAGTACTTTTATTAGGCTTATGAATGAAGTATTGAAGCCTTACATTAACAAGTTTTTTGTGGTATACCTGGATGATATAATGATCTTTAGTAAGGAAACAGAGGAGGACCTAAGACATTTGGATTTGGCTTTGAAGAAACTTCATGAAGAGCAATTGAAGAGAAATTTGCAAAAATGTGTGTTCTTGTAGGAAGAGCTTGTGTTTCTTGTCTTTCTGACATCACGAGATGGTCTAAAGATGAATTTAACTAAGGTAGAAGAAATTATAAATTGACCAACCTTGAGATCTACATCAAAGGTAAAACATTTTCGTGGAATTTCAATTTTTTATAGGAAATTTATTAAAAATTTCAGTGTTGTGTCTACTCCCATGATATATACTATAAAAGGGGTAGGAAATGTAAGTTTTTGTGGGCTGAGAATGCAAACACAACATTTGAGTATTGTAAAAGGAGAGTGGCTGATCAACCCATACTGGTTTTACCATATTTTCATAAAGTTTTCATAGTTGAATGTGATTCTAGTAATAAGGCTATTGGATGAGTTTTGAGTCATGAAGGAGGGCTTGTTACCTTTTTTATTAAAAAAATAAATGAAGCAAAACAAAAGTATTCAGTCTATGATTTAGAGCTTTATGCTAGGGTGTAGTCATTTAGAAAGTGGAAACATTATTTTCTACCAAAGAAATTTTTTGTATTTATCGACAACCTTTCTCTCAGTTTCTTGAATAGATAGGAAAAGTTAAACCACAAACATATGAAGTGGATGGAGTTTTTGGAATCCTAATCCTTCACCATCAAGCAAAAAAAATGGATATTTAATAGAATAGAAGATACCCTTAGTAGGAAGAATCTAATAGTGCAGGAGGTTCAGGTGGAAAGTGTAGGGATCCACTCTATGAAGGACATGTACCCGAGTGATGAAGATTTCAAGGAGGCTTATCAAAATTGAATAGATATGAGTGATCGGTATCATACAAAAAATTTTGAATTCATTTTGCAAGAAGGAATACTATTAAGAGGCAGTCAGCTTTGTGTACCCAGAGTTTCTATCAGAGAGAATATAATCAAGGAAAATTATTGTTGTAGTTTGGCAGGACACTTTGGAGTTGATAAAACTCTTGACCTTGTGAGGAGATTCTATTTTTGGCCGAAGATATAGAAAAAGGTAAGAAAATATGTGGAGGGGTGTTTGGTGTGTCAAAAAGACAAAGGTCACACTTAAAATGTAGGTTTTTATACACCTCTTCTAATCCCTAGAAAGCATTGGGATTCGATAAGCATGGACTTTGTGTTGGGACTCCCTAAAACTAAATCTAGTTATGACAGTGTGTATGTAGTTGTGGACACATTTTCCAAAATTGCTCATTTTATACCTTGTAAAATAACCCATGATGCATCTCATATTGCAAGAATTTTCTTTAAAGAGATTATTACACTTCATGGTTCTCCATTGTCCATTATTTTTGATAGGGATTCTAAGTTAATTAGACATTTTTGAAGGACTCTCTAGAAAAGATTAGGAACAAATATATGTTTTTCATCAGCCCCTCAACCTCAATCAGATGGTCAAACATAGGTGATAAATAGGTATCTTGATAACCTATTAAGATTTCTTACAAAGGAACATGGAACTAGTTGGGATACTATATTGTCGCAGGCAGAATTTTCATATAATGACTTGGTACATTCCATATTGTTTATGGTTCACACCCATGAGGTGTCTTAGAGTTGAGATGTGCCAAAGACAGATAAAATAAGTGCACAAGTAGAGGAATTTGGAGAGGTAATGAAAGAGATTTAGCAATAGGTACAAGATAAGTTGAAACATGTGACTGACAAGTATAAAGAGAATGCTGGCATGAAGAGAAGATATTTGCAATGTCAGGTGGGAGATATGGTAATGATTCCTCTGAAGAAGGAGATATTACTGAAAGAAAAGTACACCAAATTGATTATGGAGAACATTGGACCTTTCTGGATCCTCAAAAGATGCGGAAACAATGCATACAAAATGAATTTACCCTCAGATATTGGTTTGTCTCCAATATTTAATGTATCTGAAATATTTGCATATAAGGGTTCTATTAGTAATGTTTGTGATGTTGGTGACCTAGGTACAAATCCAATAGAATGGAAAGAAAACCTTCCCAAGCTACCAAAGACCGAGATAGAGTATATTTTGGACAAAAGAATAAGTCACAAGAAAAGGAGGAGAACATATTTTGAGTTCTTTGTTAATTTGAAATACACCTACTAAAGATACTAGATTGATGGTTGCGGAGGCTATTGCTAAAGCTAGATCAACCCTTATAGAGATTCCAACTCAAGAGACTTGAGTTCTTTTTCAACCTAAGGAGTATGGTGCAGTGCACCCAAAGGGTTTCATTTGATTCAATAAGGTTGGATTCATAGGATCAAACCACTAATATTTGTTTTGTCCATTTTTCTAAGGATAAGGGTCCCAAAGTTATTTTATAAGCCTTGGGTCTCTTTAGAACAATCAGAATTTATTGTTAAGTCTAGGAGTTTGCCTAAAAACAAAACTTGCAAGGTCGGTAACTAGTTGTTGTTAACAAGTTACCGAATGGTTGCCAGTTTGTGTCCCAATGGTCGTAACCATTCAAAAGTTGGTTATGGTCATTGGAAATGGTCTATTTACATGAATCAAGTCTATCAACAAAGTTGTTGGTTGAAGAAGAGGGGTTAGTCAACTTGATTGATAGAAGTTGCTATTGTATGAGATTGATAACATTATACAATTATTGGTGGATCGAATAAAGAGATCATTTTTTCCTAAATAATACTCTATTTTTTGTGTTGCATGGGCATGAGGTAGAATGTGTTGAATTTCAAATACAATTTATTTGATTTCATTCGAGATCATAGGAGGGAGATCCATTTTTTTTGTTCAAATTGTACGGGAAACCATTATCTGTTTGGTGTGATTCAAAGATGGAACCCTGACTTACCATCGTACCAGTGGGATTCTTCAACCACTTGGGAAATGCAAGTTTGGGATGTGTATTTTAGGATTCCTAAGGTTTAGGAAGGGAAGTGTTGGTCTGTTGTTGTATCCATCAAGCCATAGGCTAAATAATCCCATGTATTTAGCCTAGAGTGGTGAATATATGTAGACAGTTAGGAAAGCAGAGTATTTGACATGGTAGATGATGATTTGGAACAAGTTGGGGTAGAAGAACATCTCTCAGGTGTTGGATCAACTCGGTGTACCCATTCCTAGATACTTGCTTTGTTAACCACGCCTAAGGAGGCCTATTAAGTCTATGAACATAGTGAGGATTAAGGGGCTCTAGAGTGGATTTGGTTCATACAACTTTAGAGTTTTCCATATGTCCCTAAAGGGTACTCAAATCTATGAGTTATTTTCCAAGTCAGTAAGAAGAACATGACATGGTTCAAAAAATCTCTCAATGCTTAGTAAATAGGAAAGTTCTCAATTGAACCCGCTTACTGTGCTTGGCTGGCTTCACCGAGTGTGCTCCGTGGTTATTCTATTTTCTCAGTAGTTCATTCTTACCAACATCACTAAGTAATTTTTCTTAAATTGAAGAAGGTGGGATCATATGATTTATATTTTGGATCCCTAAAAGAAAAAAGGGACCATAGATAACACTTATGGCTTCCTAGCTTTGCATCAGATCGTATCAGAGTGCAAGAGATTTTATTGGGAAAGGAAGTAAAGTCAGGATGTTAGAAGGAAAAGAAGGAGAAAGAGAAGTCCCTGTGAGCATGACCAATGTAGAATTAGAAAAACTAGTGAAGGAGAAAATGACAGAAAGTAAGGAAGTAAGAGCCAAAAATAGGGCTATCAAAAGGGAATAGGAAAATTTGAAGGGTAAAATTAATAAGGGACGAGAAGAATATGATGAATCTTTAGAAGAAGGGGGTGAAGAAGACAACCCTGGGAAAGGTGGAATATGTGCAGAATAGAGACCTTTGCTGGAAGCCCTTGGAAGGGTAGGGAAGAAAGAGATAACAGACCTACCTATGTTTTATGGTAAGTTGAATCTAGAAGAATGCATGGATTGGTTGGAGGCACTTGAGAATAATTTTGAGTGTGATGACATTCGGGGAATCCAGAGAGTGAAGAAAGAAGAATCAAGTATGAAGGGCCTAAGCCTTAGTTGGTTTAATTTCCTTCAAAATGAAAGGATAGAAGAAGAAAATAATCCCATATCTACACAAAAGAGGATGATTATAGAGGTAAAATAACAATTTGTACTTGAAGACTATGAGGTGATGTTGCACAAGAAATTACAAAATCTGAGGCAGAAGGACTCAAATGTAAGCACATAAGAGTTTCATAAAATGTCCCCTAAGGCAAAGCTTCTTGATAATGAGAAGAATAAGTTGGAAAGATACTTGAATGGAGTCAAGTATAGCATTCAAGATGAACTCAGTTTGTTTAATATTAAGATAGTGTATAAATGTTTTCAAATGACACTTATAATTGAGGAGAAACACAAAAGGAGTGGAGAGTAGTAGAGTAGAGGAAGAGGAGGAGACTTCAGAGGAAGGGGTAGATTTGAGGAAGAGGAACACCTCTGAGACCTCAAGGAGAGACAAGAAATCAAGACCAAGGTGGCAAAAAAAATCATAGAGGTTGTTTAAGAGGGAGAAGATTTAATAGCAATGGAAGATTTGGGGCCAAAGGACTAAGTGTGTTCATGGACATATTTTTTACTTGCAATAAATTTGGATATTAATCCTTTCGGTGCCCTAAGAAGCCTGGTACTAATAGGAAAGGGGGAGACAAAAAAGTACAATTGACTCAAGAGGATGATAGTCATAGTTTATCCTCATATCACCATCAACATCTAGACCTATAGACCCTGAGCAAAGTGAGTGTCTAATGTTGCATAGAACACTCTTGAAGGTTCCAATAAACCAAGGAGCCACTATAAAGGAAGATATTGTTTAAGACCACTTTTAAGGTGAATAGTAAGGTATGTAAACTTATAGTAGATTCTGTTTCCACAAATAATTTGGCTTCTAAAGAAATTATTGATAAACTTAAACTTCAAAATATCCCTCACCCTTATCCCTATAGAGTCTCATGGTTGAATAAGGAACAAGAAGCCCTTATCCATGAGAAAGATTGGGTACAGTTCACCATAGGGGAGTATAAAGATAAGATCCTATGTGATGGAGGAGAGATGGATGCTTGTTATTTACTTCTAGGTAGACCTTGGCAGTATGATGTATATGTAAAACATGATGAGAAGAAAAACATATATTATGTGACTAAGGATGGGATAAGCTACACTATGTCGCCACTCCATGATAATGGAAAGGAAAAGCATGTAGTGACCAGTGTAATTATTTTAGGATAAAAGGAGTTCAATGAATCCCTAAAAGAAAAAGACACACCCTTCTTTGCATTAGTTGTGAGACCAAAAGAAACACCTGTAGAAAAGCTTAAAGATAAGGTACAGAAAAGGAGTGTAGGTCCTAAATGAGTGAAAGAATTGTTGGAAAATTATAAGGGGGTAGTTGCAAAAAGTGTCTCAGAGAATTTACCATCTCAAACAAATGTCAGTCATTGTATAGACCTAATCCATGGCACAACCTTACCAAACAAAGAAGCCTATAAAATGACTCGAGAGTAGAACAAGGAGATTGCAAGATAGGTTGAAGAATTGATGTCTAAAGGGTTCATAAGGAAGAGTATCAGCCCATGTATAGTTCCTACAGTGTTAGCTCCCAAGAAAGAAGGGACATTGAGACTTTTTACATACTCTAGAGCTATAAAAAAAATCACTATAAGGTACATGTTTTCGATGCCTAGAAAAGTAGACCTATTAGATTGCCTAAGAGGGGAAAACTACTACTCAAAGATAGATTTAAAGAGTGTCCACCACTAGATAAGGATAAGAGAAGGATATGAGTGGAAGACAACCTTCAAGACAACATAGGCTCTTTATGAGTGGCTATTAATTTATTTTGGACTCTCCAATGCCCCTAGCACTTTTATGAGGCTTATGAATGAAGTATTGAAGCCTTACATTAACAAGTTTTATCTGGTATACCTAGATGATATACTAATCTTTATTAAGGATAGAGATGAGAAGCTAAGACATTTGGATTTGGCTTTGAAGAAACTTCAGGAAGAGTAGTTGAAGATAAATTTTGAAAAATGTGTGTTCTTGCAGGAAGAACTTGTATTTCTTGGCTTTGTGATATCATAGGATGGTCTAAAGATGGATTTCACTAAGGTAGAAGTAATTCTAAATTGGCTAACCCTGAGATCTGTATCAGAGGTAAAATGTTTTCATGAACTTTCACATTTTTATAGGAAACTTATTAAAAATTCAAGTGATGTGTGTGTTAGCCATATACTTTCACTAGTACATTTGAGGCCTCTTTTTGATGGCTATGTGTCACTTTTTTGACACTTTCCTGTCGGCCTAGCAACAGAGACCAGTGTTGTAGTTTTGGTGTCAGAATTAACAATGGTTGTGCCATCTATCATTATTGTGATGGTACTAACCATCACAATATGAGCTGACTACAATGGTTACCATGCTATCGTTACATATTTTTGATGTCACTATTACGACACATAGGCATCGCATCTTAGGTGTCGCTATTATGACATGTAAACGTCGCATATCATCTGTCACTATTATGACATGTAGGTGTCACATGTTATCTGTCACTTTTTTAGATGTGCGGAAAATTTTCTATACATGTGACATCGAGCCATCGATAATTTTGTGACAACCCGACGTCACAAGTATAGAAAATTTGTTGCACGTCTGAAAAAAGCGATGTCTAGGTGTCGCAATATGAGTCGGCTATAATGGTAATCATGTTGTCGTTACATTTTATCTGTTGCTATTAAGACAAATAGGCATCACATAATGAGGGTCAAAATTACTACAGGCATGCGACAAATTTTCTATACATGCGACATCGAGCCGTTGGTAATTGTTGACGGCTTGATGTCGCATGTATTTTTTTAGTGTTAGTTTAGATTTTTTAAGAGTTTCTCTTTGTTTCGAGAATAGTTTAACATTCTCTACTTAACAAGGCCAACCACATGAAGGTGGAAGCTCATCTGGCCCCTCCTAGGACACTCTTAGGGATCATAAAGGGTCATAAAGGGTCATAAGGGATCCTGGGATAGAACAGCTGAGAAACATAAATGTAGGCATCATGGTCAAAATTGTTTGGAGACACAACATAATTCAATGGTCTACCTAGATGATGCAACACAAACACTACTCCTCTAGTTCTAAGTTGGCACTGCACGATCCAAAAACTATAGATAAGGAATAAATTTAGAGAGTGAAGGAGGGCCATAAAAACCAAAATAATATACCTCTGCTCTCTAAATTTATTCCTTATCTATGGTTTTTGGATCGTACAGTGCCAACTTTGAACTGGAGGAGTAGTGGTTGTGTTGCATCATCTGGGTATACCACTGAATTATGTTTTGTCTCCAAACAATTGTGACCATGATATCTACATTTATGTTTCTCAGCTATTGTGATATATATATTTATGTTTCCTAGCTATCGTGTTTATGTTTATGTTCTTTATGTGTTTGGCTTCTCGCCCTTCTCCAAAATAATATTTTACCACTCTAAATCGAGAATGCACATGCAGCTGCATAGAATATATTGTGTTAGAAGGCCCCAAATGGGCATAAATTCAATGTTCTCCTGGTTGTTTATAAAATTTAAAACAACCAAAGAAGAATGTTTTATAAACCACCGGCACTGCTTGGAACTGCATAGGATCATCACCAAAGGGGGTTTTAGATTAGAGAACTCCCTTTCACTTAATAATTATGAAGCCATCAATGGTATACTAATTGTTTAGGATTGTGAGTTTCCATTGATGGCTTCAAATTACCAAGAAAAAGGTGTACAAAAGACTTAGTAGCCTCTAGAGCCTTTTCCTTGAATGCATTATACACCTTTTTCTTAACGGATTCATCTTCTCGCTGAAGAGTTCAGCTGGAATTTTGCCTGAAAGTTTGTTTAGGTTGAAGTAACAAGGGAAAAAATCTTATAAAAGTATTGGTATAATTTGGATAGCAAGGATCACCCAACAAATAAAACAAGAACAAAAGCAGCGCAACTTAAAAGTAGAACAAATACAAACATGCGTAGTGATCATATTGTGCTGAAGTTGGCGCCTGATGCTGCTGCAATGACTACAAACAATAATTTTTGCCTCACTGCCTGATGTTGTTGAAGTGTTGACCCGGGGTTGAATCCAGTATGCTCCTGTATGATCCTAAACCTACAAGAAAGGTCAAGATGGGGTTAGATCCAAAGGATCTAAGCAATGCATGACACCCTATTACCAATCCTCATCTACAATTACACATGTGCATAGTCAAGCCATATACTTCTCCTTGCCTCTCTATTTCCTGCACCTGTATATACGGCTACACAACTAGATGCATGATATAAAATTCATAGTTTATTACATACAAGATTGTAAGATAAGCTACATCAATAAATTAGCTAAATCAATCATAAGGTATTTAAAACTAGTATCGTAAAGAGAAGCAAAATATGTAAAATATTGGTAAGGGGTGGCAAGATCAAGGACAAACTCAAAAGTACAAGGCCTAAGGACCAGACCTAATGCCTCGGGGGCTCATCATAGATGGCCTTGCCTATGTAACTCGTAGAGACATCTTAGTTCAGGTTTAACTTTAAAACCAGTCTTTTAAAGGATGGTAGAAGTGGTATCAATCCTCTTTATCCAAAGGGTATTAATGGAAGTTCTCTCTTAACTGGAATTGAGGGTACAAAAGTTTCTCTGCATCATTTGGGTATAGCACTCAATTTCTATACTGAATCGATGAAGAGAAACATTCTATACCCCTTATTCGATTGAAGGTAGAGGACATTGATCCCCTTTTGATAAAGAGTCTTCAAGAAAGATAGATGTTATTCTATCGTTTCTACCTAAAAAGCATTACCAAGGAAAAAATAGAAAGCAATAATTAGTAGTGTCCAAAAAAAGAGGCAAAATCATAGCACCATAATGCATAAGGATATTATGTTTCACAACTGTCATGTTTATGTGCATGTTCAAGGAAGAACTCAAAAGTACAAGACCTAAGGGCTAGACCTAATTCCTCAGGGGCTCATCATAGATGGCCTTGCCTACGTAACTCACAGAGACATCATAGTTTAGTTTTAACTTTAACTTTAACAATAAACAATTAGAGCTACATACAACTGAATACAACATGATATGGTAGTAATGGATAACCCACCCTTGAAGAGAGAAGTATGGTACTTTTTCAATGTAGAAAGTGAAAGTTGTTATTGGTCAATCTAGAACAATTGGGTCCACTACAACCTCATGAGATTGAGCTTGTGTTTAGGCTATGATAAGGAATGCACATGTGTCTCTGGTAGGATAGAGCATCTATGATCCCTTGGAAATTCTTTCCTAGTAGTAATGGTAGGATGTCATATTTATGTTCTGAAGCTTCTTTACCCAAAGGGTATCAATGAAATTTCTCTCTTCACTAAAATCGAGGGTGCAAAATATGCTTTGCATAATTTGGGTATACCCCTCAATTTCTATACCCAATGGATGAAAAGCAACCTTCTGCACCCCTTATTCTATTGAAGATAAAGGACATTGATCCCCTTTTGATAAAGACTCTTCAAGAAAGATAGATGGTATATATCCTACTGATTCTACTTGGAAAGCATTCCCAAGGGAGAAAGAGATCACAAACTCAACAACTAATCAGTAACAAAAATGGAAATAATGAATAAGTATTCCAACATAATGAATAAGTGGGCAAAATACATAAGGCATTGAAAACTAGTTTCGTAAGGCATTGAAAACTAGTTTCGTAAAGAGATGCAAACTATGTAAAATATTGGTAAGGGGTGGCAAGATCAAGAAAGAACTCAAAAGTACAAGACCTAAGGGCCAGACCTAATGCCTCGGGGGCTCATCATAGATGGCCTTGCCTATGTAACTCACAGAGGCATTGTAGTTCAGTTTTAACTTTAACTTTAAAAATTAACAATTAGAGCTACATACAACTAAATACAACATGACGTGGTAGTAATGAATAACTCACCCAGGCACCCTTGAAGAGAGAGATATGGTACTTTTTCAATGTAGAAAGTGGAAGTTGTTATTGGTCAATCTAGATCAATTGGGTCCACTACAACCTCATGAGATTGAGCTTGTGTTAAGGCTATGATAAGGA
>MU227602.1:1253216-1267613 GCA_018584345.1 Thuja plicata | reverse complement strand
GAATTGGTTCCTAGACCAAGTGATAAAAATGTGATTGGAACAAAGTGGATTTTCAGAAACAAAATGAATGAAGAAGGTACAGTAATAAGAAACAAAGCAAGATTAGTATGTAAAGGATATGCGTAGAAAGAAGGAATAGACTACACTGATACATTTTCCCCTGTGAGCAGACTGGAAGCCATCAAATTGTTTTTGGCATATGCAACATTAAAAGACTTTAAAGTTTATCAAATGGATGTCAAATCAGCTTTTTTGAATGGTGACTTAAAAGAAGAAGTTTACATAGAACAACCTGAAGGATTTATTCTTTCAGATGAACCTGACATGGTATGCAAATTGAAGAAAGCACTCTATGGTCTTAAATAGGCCCCATGAGCTTGGTATGAGAGACTTCATGGTTATCTTTCCAAGATTGGATTCAAGAAAAGAGTAGCAGATTATAACCTATTCACAAGAGAAACACCTGATGGATTACTATTAGTTGCCATATTTGTTGATGACATTATCTTTGGAGGTAATGACAAGCTTAGTATAACATTTGCAAAAGAAATGCATAATGAATTTGAAATGAGCATGATTGGTCCTATAAAATACTTTTTAGGACTGAATGTAAAATAGATAGATAAAGGAATATTTATTAATCAGTCAAAATATGTGAAGGAAATATTGAAAACTTTCAAGATGGAGGATTGCAAGCTAATATGCACTCCTATGATCACAGGAAGTAAACTTTCAAAAGATGATGACTCCACAGCATTTGATAAAACATTGTACAAATCTATGATTGGAAAGCTTATTTATCTAACTCAATCAAGACTTGACATATCTAAAGCAGTTGGCATTGTTGGAATATTTGCAGCTGAACCCAAGAATAATCACCTAATGGAAATCAAAAGGATATTTAGATATCTTAAGGGAACTATAGACTATGGTTTATGGTATCCTAAATAAGAGAATACACAACTTCATGTGTATACTGATGCAGATTGGGCTGGTTGTATTGATGAAAGAAAGAGCACTTCAGGAGGAGCAGTATTTCTTGGAGAAAGGTTGGTATCTTGGACAAGAAAGAAGCAAAATTGTATTTCACAGTCAACGGTAGAGGCATAATATGTTACAGTAGCAATGAATTGTACAAAAATTGTTTGGATCAAGCAGATGATTAAAGACCTTGGTATTCAGGGTGGCTATGCTATTGTTATTCATTGTGATAACACCAGTACCATTAACATGTCTAAGAACCCTGTGATGCATGCAAAGAAAAAATACATAGAGATCAACTACCATCTTCTAAGAGAAAAAGTTGTAGACAAGGAAGTGACATTGGACTATGTAAGCACAAAAGATCAGTTGGCAGACATTTTCATGAAGCCCTTAGCAAAGGATAATTTTTAGTATCTAAGGGAGAAGTTGGGAGTAATTCCCTCTCCTAAGTTTGATTAGAGAAAGTAGCAAGTACATCAGTCCTGTGTGACTGATGAATGGTTGACTACTCTACTTCTGGAGTAGTACCTGTGCATAATGGTTTATGGAACCCTTTTCCATTGATGTCAATGGGGGAATATGTACTAAAAACAAGGAACACAAATAAAGAGCTAAACAAGGAACACATACAAGGAGTTTATACTTTGGGGGAGTATACATATAAAACACAGTCTATGTAACTGCAGCAGTGTAGATGAATCTTTGATGAGGATATTGAGAAGATTGTAAAAGAAAGAAGACACCATGAATAGAAGTTGTTTTTATCATATGTTTTCATCAATGCCGAAGGGGGAGATTGTTGGAGATTTGATTCTGAACAGTTGATTGATTGTATGTTTGTCATTGATGACAACATATAATACATAGCAGTACTTCTGTATGTACTTATCCATATGATGACATGAAGACTTGCATGGATAGATACATGTTGTTGACATGTTTATTATGCTATTTTCATACACGCAAACCCATATATGATGTTTCAGTAAAGATATGTAATTCTATTATTGACAGTTACAGTTCTGGAGGAATAACGGTTTAAGGCTGACATATGTAACATATTTTTGGAGTTGCGTGTATCTTTAGGATATGCGTGTGTATATTCGTGATGAGTTATGAGTTTTTTATATTAATCTAAAGACACCAAACATGTTTCAAGAAGATTGCAAAGTTATGGTCAATTTGGTGAAGCCGACTTAGTGAAGCGACGCATCTATTTAGTTTGTACTTGTACAGTTGTAATTATGCTTGCACGCTTAGTAGAGCTGACAAGGATGTTATGAAGAGCTGTCTAACAGGTCCCATGATCTCATACTTGGAGTATGTATTTATAGAAGGTCATTTGTGATAAGAAGAGATGCGAAAGCCAGAGATAAGAAAAGCAGAGCAGAGTGTTAAAGCAGCAGAGCTATATTTATCATATGTTGATAATATAGATATTGATGTTGAAGCTTTCAGAATATAGATAAGATTGTTGTAGTTCTTTACAAGAGGTTAAAGCATCGGTGCACAAAAGGAACTAATCAGACAAGCAGTGTCACAAATAGCAGTTCACCTTGTTGATACAGTGTGTATCAAATAACCAGAAGGTTAATGTAGCCTTCACCACTTGGACAGTGAGTCCTGCACCCCTAATAGGGTTATTATAAAAGACTCCTAATAGGGTCAGACCCTTAACTAGGTCACTATACTACTGCTTTGTAATGAACAACTCCTAACAGTGTTGAAAGATCTTTTAACAGGGATTACTAAAAATAGCATAGTTATTTGTGGGTGCTAATTCCCATCGGGGTTTTTACCATTTGGTTTCCCCGTAACCAAATTGATGTGTTGTGTAATGTGTTATCTAAATGTGCATTTACTTTGTATCAATCTTGATTAATAAGTATAACAAAAGGATAAAGTTGTTGATAACTGATTCACCCCCCTCCCCCCTCTCAGTTATCCCTAAAGTATTCTAACAGTGACTTTCATCTATTTATGCAGTTAGGGTATCACGATAGATTGGTGGGCAGTAAGTGCATTCGAGGAGAAATATTTCACAATTGGGATGGGAGTTATTTTGGTATTATATATTGGTTTAGATTTCACTTCCAAAGGCAATTCTTTATTTTTGGTACTATAAGATGAACTTTGATTTCTCTTCTAGAGGCAACCCAGGGCGTTCTGGAGTAGGTTTTGTTATCCATAATTATGAGGGTCATATTATTAAATCAGTTTTTAAGCAACTTCCTCCTGACAGTAATAATGTGTCTGAATTTGAAGCATTGCTTTTATGCCTAGTATATGCACTATCTTTGAATGCTTCTAACCTCCTGATTGATGGTGATTTCATGGTTGTCCATAATATTTTTTAAAAAGGGTCCTCAGATTGTTGGAAGCTACAGTACAGATTAAATGTTGTTATGAGTATATTACAAAACTTTTCATGTTTTGAAATTATGCATTGCTTTAGAGAGGCCAATAAAATTGCAGACTTCTTGGATAATAAAGCTATAGACAATGCACTTCTAGAACAAGAAGTGCATGAGAATCTTCTAAATCATTTGGTATAATCTTCCCCTTTCAGCATGTGGGATCAGCTGGCATGGTGCTACTCCTATTGTCACTATATGTCATTTTCATTTTCCCTTACATCCTGCCATTGTGGATTTTGTTGATCTTTATTTCTCTATGATTTTGATGAGTACCGCAATAGTTCTTTACATACTTCTTGTTCACAACTTGGAACATAATTCCAACATAGACCTAGAAAGGGAGGATCCAACATAGGAAGAAATAATTTCCAGAGATGGAGGGGCAGAAAAAACCTCCATCTCCATCGACTACAATTCTCACAATCATGGCCCCAAATCCCACTATAGAAAAAGTGCCCTGGGCATATAGGGAGCGTGTTCTACCATCACCTCTAATAGAATTTGTACCTTTGTATATTAGCACAAGAGAAGATACCAAAATCACCACAACTGCCAACACTATTTGTAGTTGAAATAACTTTTCTAGCTCCACCAAGATGGATATAGGCCCATCAGAAACCAAAAAGAACAACAATAACCAAAACAAAACCTCTCCTCACAACAAATAAAAGCATACAATCAACCTACAAAATTACTCAATATAACCAAAACCAAAAGCACAAAGGCTTCTCATGCTAGAAACTTCAACGGTCCAAAGCCCTGTCAACCTAAGACTAGAAAGAGAAGAAATAATTCAATCATGGAAACCCCTCAAAGAAATAGGGGTCCCAATTAGCCATAGATACACATTATCAAACAAACCAAGATCCATACTCGGACTCTCACAACTAGGAAACCTCCACAACAAGGGAACAAAGGCTACCAAAGAACAAACCCCATCAACTAGTAGGGGATCCCACACCACTTACTACTCAAAGGATCTCTTCTAGATTACACATCCCTCAGCAAGGTCAAAGGGTATAATCTCAAGGCATCCATCCAAGAAGTAATCACACATGATAAATACAAACAATAAAAAAATGACCAAACCAAGATAGAAAAAAACACTAGTAAGGAGAGAATTGCAAACCACAAAAATATCCTAAAGTAAGGACTTTCTAACCTATCAGGATTGTGGAATCAACAATGTAGCCTAGGATATAGGAACAACAACATGTGTGTAGCTCTTATTGAGCACAAGCTCCTCCATCGTAGGGAAACAAACCATATTCATCCACACCATTAGTAAGTCAATAGTATAGCATATGAAACAACAAGGAATAAACTAAATTTTACCATCCTTAAGCTGTTAAAGTTGAGAAAGTTTGTAGTAAAAAATGAAAATAGGACATGCAAGCCCAAACATTAGAAAAGACTCGACCTCAGATCCTAGAGAAGACATCTGATTCTTTAATGTGAGAGAAGGCTAGCGATAAATTAAAGAAAAAAACACTAACAACCTCAAGTATCTATAGTGAAAACCCATATAATTCAATGTATATATTGAAATTGATAATAAGATCCTGAATGTCCAGGTTCTAGATAGTTTGTTCAATCCCTCAATGAGGCATTTAAAAAGACACCAACCATTGCAAAATTCATTGGCATTTGACCTTCAATAGATAGGGTCAAATCTTTAGTGAAACAACAGTGGCATACTGCCCATGACAAAGCATCACTTTCTTTATGCTAGGGTTTCTGCAGATTACGATGTATGTTCTCATTACGGCGTATGTTCTCATATTGATTAATATCAATCAGGCCATCTTAGGGTATATGCCTCTAGTCATGTAATATTCTCTTAACCAAAAGCTAAAATATAATACATATATTGAAATTGATAATAAGATCATGAATGTCCAGGTTCCAGATAGTTTGTTCAATCCCTCAATGAGGCATTTAAAAAGACACCAACTATTGAAAAATTCATTGGCATCTGAAATTCAATAGATAGGGTCAAAGCTTTAGTGAGACAACAGTGGCATACTACCCGTGACAAAGTATCACTTTCTTTATGCTAGGGTTTCTGCAGATTGCGGCGTATGTTCTCATTATGGCGTATATTCATCATATTGACTAATATTTGCAATATGCTCTTAACCAAAGGATAAAATACAAGACATACCTCAAATGGTGAGTACGTGGTGGTAGCTTGTTGATGAGCACACGGTGGCTATACCCTAAACATGAAGGAAACCAGCTAAATGAATTGCAAACCTGCCCAGAGGTGTGATGAACGAGTTGTTGGATTCTTCAGTTGTGACTGCTAGCTGGATTCAATACAATAAGAGCCCTCTTTGTGTGCAGAATGGTATAGTTTCCTTCCGCTCGCATGCATAGCTCGATCACAAATGAGCCTTTCTTTTTTTCTTTTTCTTTTTTATAATCAAGAGGGTGTCAAAATTACGACGATATCGTTGCTATTGCCACAACCTCATGCGCACTTGAAAAAAAAAATACAAAAATCACACACAAATGGTAGCACCATCGCAAATTGGCATCAAAATTTGACCCAAAATATTTTAGTGTTTATTATGTCGGCTATTATTTGTGTTATGTATGCATCGATGGTACTTAGTTACTACCGGGTGGTTCAGAACAGGTGACAACATCTGGTTGCACCGCTTTGAGTTCTATATAAACATTGTATTTTCTCTTCAAAGATATCATGATAGAGTGACCATTGTAAATGTACTCAAGTTACGAATGATTAATAAAGACTATGTTATTCTATATTTGTATTTATGTGTAACGTCTATGCATCAGTAAACAAGGTTACCCCAGCGGGTAAATATTTGGCATCGCTACCTAGACATACTCGTGAAGACAAGATATGGATGGCGTATGGGCACTATGGGCCTACGAGTTGGTGAAATTAACCCAGAGGTTGACGATGTTGATTATTGCTCTATGGAGAAGTGAGCAAAGAATTCATGCCCAATCATTCAAATAAAAATAGAAATAAGCAACTCGAGGAGGAACAAGCCGCTAGAAAAGCCGTACTTGCACAACAATAATTTGAGTGAAGGGAGAGATACAGAAGACACACCAAAGGTCTACCAAAGGGAGTAAGTGAAGTTGAGGGTCTGGAGGTATCTAACCGCGAGGCCGAGAGAAGTGACAAGGACCGTCTAGAGGAAATAAGGAGATTTTTTGGGTTCTTAACCTTAACCCCACAGATGAAAGAAAGAGAATCCCGAAGGAAGGAAGAAGAGGAAGCTGCACAAAGGGAGGCTCAGGATACCATTGCTATCGTGAGTATCATAGTGACAGAGGGGCATGGGGATCATAGTAACCCACCAGGACTAGACAGTTCCAGTAGTTCAGGGACATCAAGTGGTATGGTACCAAACATTTCTGGGGTACCGACATCGACAATACCATCCCAGCCTGTAACACAACTGGAGCTGCAAACATAGTCGGTGCCTAGAAAAGTAAACATGGTGACCAACAAGGAGAAGTTGCCAAAATTTGACGGAGATGGAAAGGAAGATTTGGTACAACATTTTCATATGTGTGAGACAATGTGGTCTACAAATGGAGTTTCCGACTAGGAAGAATGGGTGAAACAGTTCCCCACCACACTCAGAGGAGTAGCCATCGACTGGTACTCCTATGTGGACAAAAAAAAGGTGACCACTTGAGACGAACTCAAGAAATAATTCCAGAAGGAGTTTCAACTCCTTAGGGATAACAATGAAATTATTTCCAAGATATACGATACCAAATGAGGAAAGAAGGAGACTACGTGGGCCTATAGCTGCCGACTGAAAGAGTTAGTTAGAAAAATGGAGAGCCAACCAATGGATGACCTGAAGAAAAGATGGTTCGTGGAGGGCCTGAAATCAAACCTATGAAGGAAAATGAAGATAGTGCCCCCCACCTCATACAAATATGCCTATAACCAGGCAATGGACTTGGAGAGAAAACAAAAGACCTCCAAGAAGAAAAGAAGCAAGTCTTCTTCCAACGAAGATGATACTATGGATGATGATAGTAGCAGTGATGGTGAGTCAAAGAAAACGTCATGGCACTCCAAAAGGACGTAGAGAGAATGATGAAGGAGATCAAGACTATGAAAGGAGGTACTAGCAAGGGGGAAGATGACATGTGGTGTGTGGACTGCAAGGAGAGTGGCCATACGAAGGGGTCATGTCCCAAAAATGTATTGTGTGACATTGTACAGATCATGGGCCATTCCACCAAGGAATGGCCATACAACATGAAAGTGAGGAATCAACTAGTGTTATTTACCCAAGAGAAACCATCTACATTGGGCGGGTATGGAGGCAACCAACATAGTGGTGGAAGGGGTAGTAACAAAAACACCAACACTAACACAAGGAGTCAAATACAATATGACTCCAAGGGTCGTTCGGTGATCAAGTGCCAAGCTTGCAATCAATGGGGCCACTTTGCAAGGGACTACGACAAGGGTGACACCCCATAAAATCTATGCCACTGGTGTGGCCCTGGCAACCACGAGGTTTCCAACTGCCTGAAATCTGGTATTAATTGGCTAGACATAGATGGAAGCACGAGTATGGTACTGATCGTCACCCAAGGGAAAGAAAAGAAAGCCACATATCCAGACCTTCGAACAGAAAAACAATGGGCACAGGAGGCTAAGGAAGAAATAGAGAAGGCGATGAAGGCACAAAAAGAAACATGGGAGATGGCCACCACCTCCGGCCAGAGGGAGGCAAAACAAAACATTTTGAGACAATTGTTACATTTAGAGGTACTAGTGAAACTCTAGGACCTCCTTCACACCATACCTCACTTGGGAACGACATTATTGGGGAGCTAGGCCATGCAGCCAAATACCACACATACGAACATCCCTGGAGGGTCTGAAATTGACCTAATGATACTTGTTGTAAATAATGGGAGGTACCCAACAGTCATCGTGATGGGCATCCTGGGCACCACTCTCATATACACCATTGTAGATGGAGGGTCCAGAGTAAATGTACTTACAGAGGAGACATGGAAAAATTTGGGGAAACCCACGCTGTTGCCTCTGACCTTCAACTTATTGGGTGCCGACAAGCATGACATCAAACCCATCGAAACCCTCATGGCTCAATGTGTAGTGATTGGGACACAACCCTTCATACTCGACTTTGTGCTGATCCCATTAAAGGAAAAGGGGTACGATGCTATTTTGGGATGAGGGTGGCTCACCTCGATGAAGGTGAACCACAACTGGAAGCAGAACACACTCACCATGGAGACAGTTGGGAGGAAGTATATAATTGACCTCCTCATGAAAATGGTGAGTGATGAGTTAGCATCTCTAGACTCAGAATCCAAAGGAGAGCAAGTGGGGGAAGATGAAGGGAAAAGAAGAATGGAACCCAATGACGAAGGGGTGTTGGAGTTGGAAGAATGTTCTAGGGATGATGGAGATTCAATGAATGGCCTCTTTCATTGTCAAATGGAAGATTACGAGTTATTCACACCATCTTGTAACATGCTAAGAATAAGGGAGGAGGAAACCACCCCGGTACACCAGTTTACAAAGGAAGAACCCATCAAATACTAGGAAGAAAAATCAAAAGGGAAAAACCTCGGTGATGACGCTCATGTCAACAATGGTTGGAACCCCATAGCTGCAACCTTCAAAATCTTTATTCTCCTTCTTATTTCTGGGTGAGACACCATGGTCCCTGTGGAATTTATGGTGCCCAGCCTCCAAATAGGACTCAACAACAACCTGGGTGACATGGACAGCCTCCAGTAATGTTTGCATGCCCTTAACAAACTCGATGAACGACGGATGTTGGCATAGTGGGCAACTGACATGGCCCAATAGCATCAAAAGCATTGGCACAACAAGTGACCCATAGTCGATGTTGTCAATGGTTTTAAGTTAGATGAGCAACCCATAGCCGACACTATCAACGGTTTGAAGTTGAAGCCGTACCATGATCGCTAGGCCCACCATGCACCGTCGGGTGACCACCAGGAAAATAGTTAACAGAGTAATAAATTAAAAAATAATAATAATAATAATAATTATTATTATTTTTATTATTAAAAAAAATTATTTAAAAAAAATTATAAAAAAAAAAGAATGAAAGTTCCGCATAATGGAACCACCCGACGGTGGAACCAACGAACGGTGAAAACTCTGTAGGGTGGTTGCCGCCGGTGGAACCACCATAAGGTGGCCACCGAATGGTGGAAGACACAAAAGAACAAAAAAATGAAACGGGCCCGAACTACCGCCATTTGATGGTAAACAGTCGATGGGAGAAGATGGGAGTAGTCATGCCGAAGGATTTTTCAGCCATGATGATGGAGTTTTCAGCAATGACGAAGGCATTCTAAGCCACGATGAAAAAAAATTCAGCTACAACGAAGGAGTTTTCAGCCACGACGAAGGAGTCCTAAGCCGCGATGAAAGAATTTTTAGCCACAACGAAGGATTTTTCAACCATGATGAAGGAATTGTAAGCCATGATGAAGGAGTTATCAACCATGACAAAGGATGAGACTGAGAGATGTTGTAGGCATGGATTATTGCAAGTGGTGGTGAGACAGGTAGAAGGGTACTACGCTTTGAGGCTATGTCTCAGCTAGACATGAGGTTGTCGTGGTGGAGGCACAGAGGGCTCGGGAGAAGTTGACCACCCAATTGGAGGTAGTAGAGCGAGACTTGGCTCAATATACCTAGTAGTTGGATGTGGAGAACGTAGCATGGAAGACAGATTGGCTATAGAGGTGGTATCATTTGAGCAACAGATTTTCCGCACTTGGTCGAGGCTACGACTGAGCAACATGTTTCAATTCTTGTATGTAGTGTTTCATCATTCCTATTTTATTTTGGTTACGGACATGTTGTCATCCAGAGATGTCTTTTCTTTAGTGGGGGATGATGTTAGCCGTATAGTTTATTATGTCGGTTGTTAGTTGTGTTATGTATGCACCGATGATACTTAGTTACTACCGGGCGGTTGGGAATAGGTGACGACGTTTGGTCGCACCGCTTTGGGTTCTATATAAACATTGTATTTTCTCTTCAAAGATATCATGATAGAGTGACCATTATAAATGTACTCAAGTTACGAATGATTAATAAAGACTCTGTTATTCTAAATTTGTATTTCCGTGTAACGTCTATGCATCAGTAAACTAGGTTACCCCAGCAGGTAAACGGTGTGTTCTCCCATGATAGATAGTGTAAAAGGAGGTAGGAAATGTAACTTTTTGTGGACTGAGAATGCAAACAAAGCATTTGAGTATTTGAAAAGGAGAGTGGAAGATCAACCCATAATGGTTTTACTAGATTTTCATGAAGTTTTCACAGTTGATTGTGATGCTAGTAATAAAGCTATTGGATGAGTTTTGAGTTAAGAAGGGAGTACATTTGCCTACTTTAGTGAAAAATTAAATGATGAAAAAAAGTACTCAACCTATTCAATTTAGAGCTTTATGCTATGGTCCATTCACTTAGCAAGTGGAGACATTATTTTCTACCAAAGAAATTTATTGTGTTTACCGATAATAATACTCTTAGTTTCTTGAATAGAGAGGAAAAATTGAACCACAGACATATGAAGTGGATGGATTTTTTACAATCCTACACCTTCACCATCAAGCACAAGAAAGGGATAGCGAATAAAGTAGAAGATGCCCTTAGTAGGAGAAATTTAATAGTGAAGGAGGTTCAGTTGGAAAGTGTAGGGATCCACTCTATGAAGGATATGTACCTGAGTGATGAAGCTTTCAAGGTGGCTTATCAAGATTGCATAGATATGAGTGATCGGTATCATACTAAATTTTTTGATTTCATTTTGTAAGAAGGACTACTGTTTAAAGGAAGTCATCTTTGTGTACCCAAATTTTCTATGAGAGAAAATAGAATCAAGGAAAAGCATTGTGGTAATTTGGCAGGACACTTTGGAGTTAACAAAACTCTTGAATCTTTGAGGGGATTCTATTTTTGTCCGAAGATGTAGAAAAGGTAAGAAAGTATGTCGAGGGGTGTTTGGTGTGTTAAAAAGCCAAAGTCACACTTAAAATCCAGGTTTGTATACACCTCTTCCAATCCTAAGCAAGCCTTGGGATTCAATAAGTATGGACTTTATTTTGGGACTCCCTAAAACTAAATCCATTTATGACAGTGTGTATTTAGTTGTGGACAAATTTTCCAAAAATGTCTTATTTTATACCTTGTGAAACAACCTATGATGCATCTCATATTTGAGGAATTTTCTTTAAAGAGATTGTTAGACTTCATGGGTTTCCATTGTCCATTATTCCTGATAGGGATTCTAAGTTCATAGGACATATTTGGAGGACTCTCTAGAAGAGATTGGGAACAAATCTATTTTGTTCATCAGCTTATCACCCTCAGTAAGATGGTCAAATAGAGGTGATAAATAGGTCTCTCGGTAACCTATTAAGATATCTTACAAAGGAACATGGAACTAGTTGGGATACTATATTGCTAGAGGCATAATTTTCATATAATGACTTGGTAAACATGAGCACTAGCCTAAGCTCATTCCATATTGCTTATGGTTTACACCCATGGGGTGTCTTGGAGTTGACATATGTCAAAGACATGGATAAAAGAAGTGCACAAGCAAAGGAGTTTGCAGAGGTAATAAAAGAGATTATTGTACCGTGGTCAGAATCCACAAGCCGACATAGATATCACAAAGGTTCTAATTATATTTATATTATTAATGAGATAATATAAATTGTGTGATAATATTATTATATTATATAATTATTGTGATATGATATAATTATATAATTATATTTATATTGTAATATAATAATTATTATGTTATATTAATAATTTAATAAATGGGGCCACATGTGAAGAGTGCTAACCCTTGGTGAAATGTCACCTCTCACATACATATAAGATATGAGATCTCATTCAATGGGAACAATAATAGTAATTGAATAAAATATGGAGATCAATATATCAGTGTTCGAGGGAGACGATTTATGTTCGTCTATGGTTGGGAGGAAAATGAGATTTCCAGTGGTTAATCAAGCATTTTAAATTCAACATAGTATCAGAGTGGGCACGAACCTGAGGGAAATAGTTGATTTTGTTTCACCTGTGATGACTAGACTATTGAATACTCTAGACGATTATTGTATGTTGCGAAGATATCAATATTACCGAATTGATGGAAATACAAATGGAGAGGAACGTGATTCTTCAAAAGATTCTTTCAACCAAGAGGGCAGTGATAAATCTTTTTTTTTTCTTTCTACCAGAGTGGGAGGTTTACAACTCTTTCACTTTTTGCAATTGAAAAATGGTGGGAGGAAATAGGAAACACAAGTCAGCAAGGATATGCAATAGATCCTATTTAAAAATCCAACATATTAGATTTATTATCGATGACAACAGTATAGAATTGACCAGTGTTGTTGACTATGCTCAATACCAAGGATGATGCAATGGCTGGCAAGACAATATTGTCGAATATGGAGAGATATCCTTCTTATAGAATAATCGATGTTGGTTGCAATAGTGACGTCGATCGATAATTCCTATTGGAATTGCGATTCTATGCAAATGTAGGTGCATGCGACACTTGATATATGAGTATCACTAAAGTGAATGGAGTTTTCCAATGCACCGAAGTACTTGCATTGAGGATGATATTCAGATCTTGAATGGAAAATACACGATCTCTCTATAATAAGGTGGTTGATATCTATAATTCGCTGGTAAGTGTCTCCACAGAACGACTTGATGCGGATCAGATATGATCCCAAGAATGATACAATACAATTGAGAATATCGCACTAGAGTGATGCGCTAACATGAGCCGGCAAGAGATGTATATGTCGCTAAAGGTTGAAATGATCAGATGCTATGATGTCAATGTGTATTGATCTAATTCTCAGTAATCACTGAAATATGAATCTTAATAGCTGATTATTGATGTCGTGAACCTTGAAGCTGCCATCACAAGTGACCTTGAGCTAGTGTTTCTACTATTGTTGATCTAATGTATTGTAAGTTAAAGTCAACATCGCAGGATGTATACAAACCTCTCTAACAAAGCAGCGAAACTGCGCTTGATATAAACCTCCAACTTATGAAGTTTTTTAATTTTTTTCCTTACTACGTGGGGCCTTCTCGCAACATCACGAGGTGGTAGGAGAGACTGTGAATAAGGTTGCAATGTGCGTTGCACATAAAATATCACCATGAAAATAACAGGGAGCATAAAATGCTAGGGTTTTGTATTCTGAGAAAAGAATTCATGGCCAAAAATTTTGATTGATTTTCAGTGAAAGTATTGCCCAAATTATAATTTCTTAGTGCACCCTTTATGGACTTTGTGTAATCATTATTTTATTTCACGCATTTCCAAACCCAAAACACTTTCTTGAGATTGATGATGCTTGCACAAAAAGAACAACGATGAGATTCAACAAGGCTGAAAATGCAAACACAAATTTTCATTACAAAGAAGCGATGGGCGGGAGCGATGGAGCGATGGGCGGGAGTCCGCTTTTGAAACCAACAAGGGTTTCAGCTGCCTGTCGATCTCTGATCAGCAATGATGAGATTATTGAGGAGGATGAGGAGCCGCCTGATGGCAGGAATGGAGGGTTCGATTGGCAAGATAGGTGCCTGCCATGCTGGAGGACTTGCTTGCCCTGGCTGGGTGAAGATTCTGGTTCTGTGAGACTGAGAGTGTCCTCTCCTTGGAGCGCTCTGTCCTGGGTCTGCGTGAACAGGAAAGACTCTTTCTTTGAGTGCTTTGTCTGCACACTCAAGTTTGGGAAGAATAGTGCCTGCGATGGTGTTTGGAGTGCGGATCGGTCGGCTGGGGAAGCGATGCAGAGAAGGATCTGCGTGGGTAGTAGGAGTGGCGGTGTTCCCAACCCAATGGTGTGGCCTTCCAGTATTATATTGGAAGTGTCTGTCCTGCTTGTGGGTTTGGGGAACGTCATTCCTCCTGAC
>MU227602.1:1223441-1236687 GCA_018584345.1 Thuja plicata | reverse complement strand
AAGGGAAGATAAGATGCTCCTTTCTTTCACCCTCAAATACACAAATAGGAGATCCAACTTTGATCAACCCCAAAGGGTTAATACACAAATGAATCCAATATTTGGAAAGAGACCAAGAAAGGGGATCCTAAATTCTGTAAATTGATTGATTAATATGATTAATGACAGTAATTGAAAAGAATAGGAGAAAGTACCAACCTTACAAAGTGGCAGATCAAAGATTGATATTTTCTAAGATCTGTCGACTATTTCTGGAGATGCTGACAGTTGATACTGAACCGGAACAGAGAGACAGACAAAACCCATAAATATTTTTCTGTTCTGATGTCATCTTATGAAAAGGGTCGACCCTGTACCACTTTTTCCAACTCGATCTGCTCAACTCTGGAAGTGTCCCTGTTCGCACAGTCTGAAAAAAATCTGAAAAGGGTATCCAGATCTGGCCTCAAATTTACAGTCCCGAACCTGTACCTGCAAGAAAAATGTTTGTTTGTTGGGGGAAAGGGGTTTGCCTTTGTCAAACCCCAGTTTTGGAATTAACCTTATAATATAATTGAAATTGCAGAGATAAACAAAGTAAACACATAAATTCACCTTGCTTGTAATGTCCTTGTGGCGGATTCAAATCCGTGGATCCACAAGTATGCTTCAAAACATGGAATGTAGAATGGAAGGATGTCTTCAATCTCTTGCTTGTAGATCTCCAACACCAAGTCTTGAATGGGTTCTTGAACTTGACAAGGGCTTTGGAAGAAGATGGATGGAGAGATCACCAAAAGGGCACTTTTTGGCTTAAATCCTTTAATGGCCTCCAATGGATCTCCTTCATGCAAATGGATACTTGAGAATGATGGATGCTTGCTTCAAATCTTGCTCAATTACTTGCTTGGACTTCACTTCATAAGGATGCTTGATGCTTGATTAGAAGACTTCAATTGCTTGATCATGGTTTTTCATGCTTAGAGAAAATGAGAGAGAAAGCTCCCTTTTATATGAAAATAGGGCACAATCTTCTAAGGAGGCCTACATAGGATAATTAAATCATAATTTAAGCCTTTAACCCTAGGATAGGACCTATATTAAATATAATTTAGGAATCAACCAATTTAGAACCTAAAACAGCCGACTTGGAAGCGGGAGAAAAGTTTTTGTGAAGACTGACATCCCGGAAACCAAAAGTTCCTGGGATTTCAACCCTGGGATAGGGTTGAGGTCAGCCTTGTCCTAGGAAAGGGACAAGGGTGACCCTATCCTAGGGTAGGGTCAAGGTTGACCCTGTCCTAGGAGGTCAACCCTGTCCTCAGATCCCAGGATCATAGGTCAAAGACCCAGAATGCAGAATTTAGGTTAGGAAATGGAGCTTAGAAAGACAGATCAGGGGGGAAGCCATGTCAAGATCAGGAACCCATTCAAAGGCGCTTGTCATGATCCCAAACCACTCACTTGGAAGGCTAAACCAGTCTCCAATGGAAGTGCTTCCATTTTCTGACTATACACTAACGAGTAAGTGATTAAGTAGTAATGACACCTGGCAGTTGGCGGGCCCAGGCATTCAGAGATGATGAGAGTTTAAGCTTTAGTTAAGTTTTTCCACATTTGACAGCTCTCTTAATCACTTAAAGAGAACATGCTTGACATCTAACGAGTAAGTGATTAAGCGGTGGCAACACGTGTCCTCAGTCAACAGTTGTTTCCAGGAAAATAAGATAGCCGTCAGACGCGAAGAATGATGTCCAGAATCGACGGTCTAAATTCAAAGTTGATGAAACAAGTTGCAGAGAGCCGTTAAGCCGTGAAATTGAAGCTTGAGAATTAATTGCAGAATGTGTGGTATTTCCAGTCAAATTCAATACTGATTTGACTAAGGCCATAAAATTGATTAAGCCAGCTATAGCCTCAATAATTCACCAAAACAATTTGAGCAAAGGTGGAATTGTGAAGCAAACCAACTTCACGTGACTTCTATGCAGAACAGGTAAGCTTATTGATTCACTAGCATTCCAGTTGAGATAGAATTTGTAGTTCAAAAAGGTTTTAGAGATTTTGTTTTAGAACCCGATTCCAGTATTGATAAAAAACCATTAGAATGGCCCCTAGAATCAAAATTTATTGAGAGGTTGATTACCTAAAGAGAAATGTCAGGGAAGAATTGTTGCAACAATTACCACTATCCTCAGGGGATGCCACACAAGCTAAAAGAGTAGTTCCACAATATCCCAGCTTCAGAATTGGGGAAGGGTTATATGATTTGGTTAGGTGGGCAAAAGATGCTATTACTAGTTTTGATGGACTTACTCTATTTAGAATGGCCTATAGTCAAAGGAATGCCTCTACCCCGGACTGCAATATTTGGGAACTAGATGTGGGAAAATTAATAGCACCCAGTGTGTTCATGGATACTAATTTATTCACCTTGATCGTGAACACTTATGATAAGGTGGCTAGGGTTGTTAGGGACACCCGGGGAAACATAATATTAACTGTATCAGCTGATGAAATCAGAAGGATTTTCAAGCTAACTAATCCCTCCCAAAATATGGATGATATTGATCTTGAATACTTCAAAGAAATATACAAGAATGAAAGAGATTTTTAAAGGGAGAAGTAGTAAAGGGGTATGCCAACAAAATCAGAGACTTGGCTTTAATAGGGCCTAGAACCCCAGAACCCTTCAAGTTAGATCTTCTCAATGGCAAGGCCATAAAAATGTACAGTGCTCTCTGCAATGTCTTGGGAATAGATGAAGAGGGGGCAATGCCTGTCCATATAATGTTGATGGTTGTTCAGATTCTGCATCCCACTTGTTAGTAGTGTTTGATTATGCATCTTATATTGCTCAGGAGATTCATGATGGTTTGTCAGGGATCCAAGATGGCAACATACATAAACCAATGGGTTGGTATTCCCTCATGATGCATATGTTCTTATTTAACAGTGCAAACTTCTTTGAGGAAGAAATGGAATTGGAAAAATTCCAAGATGGTAAAGAATTGCTTGTTCAGATGTGGAGTGTAGACTTGTCCTAGGATAGGAAGAATGCCAGTTATGTGTATTTTGACAAATTTTTTGCAACTAGGCTTAAGTCATTACTGAGCAACCAAAATGCTAGGGTTCATAATGAAATGATGAGGCTTTTAAGGCCTATGGAATATGCCCCAGAGTTAAAAATTGCTCACAATTGGGGAGATTTAATCTTATACCCTTTTTCCACAGTAATTAGGGTTTATGGTTTCAGGGGTACCCCTTATGTGCTACCTTATAGAGTCCCACTCAAGATTGGAATGGCAGAGATTATAAGGCAATTAGGTGGGTTACAAGAAGAAGCTTTGACCGAAAAGATGAAAGGAAGTATCTTTCCTACCCTCACTAGAGCCCATCACTTTATAATAACCAAAGGTGGGTGGATACAGTTTGATAAATACTTTGAACCCTATCACTTAGCCACCTCTGTGTCTAGATGTGCAGATAATGAGGATTTCATCATGGGTATGTTTAGGAAAAGGACTAATTTCATAATGTTAAAACATCAATTCAATTACCGAGAGGATATCATCAGGAACATTTTTGACCTAGATGTTCAAGAAATCAGAAAAGAAAAATGGATGGCATACAAGAATTCTTTGGACTTCGTTCATAATTTTGATAAGACTTATGATCCTTTAAAGGATTTTTTCCCATGGTCTTATAAAATTGATTCCCTGATGAATCTTTTTGAGGGAATAATACAAACTCTAAATGAGAAGAGGAAGAGAGCTGTTGAGAGTGATCCAGAAAAGGCTCTTGCTATTTTGAATAAATTTCCATAGAGTAGAATAGTTCCACCAGGGAACTATGTAGTATATAAAAGAAGAGGATATACCACTGTTGCTCCCAAAGTTGAAAAGTCCCTTCAGAATAAGGGAAAGAGGCCAATAGATACTGATGTTCAAGAGGTGCCCTCTCCCAAGAGGAAAAGGGTGGAAACAAAAGAACATGGGAGTGAATTGTATTCTCCTTCCCAATCCCCCATGCAGTATGATGACCAGACCATTGCTAAACAACAAGTCAAAATGAGGAATGCTAATGAAGTGGTTGTTACCACTCAAGAACTACAAGAAGGGATGCCAGAGGAACCAAGACATACAACATCTGACCTCACAGTGGTAGAATTTTCTGGTAAGGAATTAGATCCTGTGACCAAACAAGCCAGTGATGAATTCTTGTCTCATGATAGTTTCATCAAAACTAGGGCTTTCATTCAATTCATATGGAGATGCCATATCGATGAATACAATAATAAGTGCCAAAAGATGATAGAAGCTCAACCCAATTCTGCCAAAGAGGATATAGAGAAAGAAGTTAAGAAAGAAATGATATCAAAATTTGATAAAATTACTCCTAAAGAAGACAGACAAATGGTCAAAAGGCAAGGAATTCTCATATTGCCAAAATGGGACCTAGATGATGCAGTGGTTTTTGATGCTATAAGGAAACAAGATAAACCTATGAGCACTGTTGGGACATCAGTTGGTGCCCAGTTTAGTGAGGATCATGCAGCTCTGGCCATCTGGTCACTAAAGAAAAAAGACAAGAGAAGAATAAGAGAAGATGATGATACTGAAGACATGGGTAGTCTAATTGTGAAGAGGGTTACAGATACCTCAGGAACTGAAGTGGCTAACCTTGTGGTACAAGTAGCCAATTTAAGCATGAAAGTGTGAGAGAAAGAAAAGGAAGCCTATGCTAGCTTAAATGAAAAATATGAGTTTGTGCTCAAAGCCTATAATGAGGAAAGGGTTAAATCTTTGATTAAAGATAACAAAATAGCAGAATTGGAAGGTAAGCAAAAGATTCAATTAGTGCCCCAAAGGGTAATTACTCAGGACCCTGATCAGCCCTCCTCCTCAAGTCCATTTATAACATATCTCTCACCCCCTGCACCTCTAAGCCCTACTACTCAAGAAGCCATTGATGCTAAGAGAGCAGAATTAGAAGCTGAGAAGAACATGTTGATTGATGAAAGGACAAGGCTAGATGAAGAGGGTAAAAGGGACCTTGAAGATTCCTAGGGATTCAAAGAGGCTGAGGAATTGGTAAAACAAAAATGTTCAGATCAGATCTTTTCAAACCTCAAAAGGTGTGCCAGTGAAGTTGATCTTTCTAACCTCTACTCACTGGGGAAAAAGATTGCAAGCATCATCAGCCAACATGAGGATGAAAAGAAGCAATGGGAGCTGATAGTGAATAACTGGAAAGGGAAGGCAGCCCATGTCAAATCTTTCTATTCCCTCTCAAAAGAACAAAATAACATTTATATTATCCTGACAGGCACTCATAAGTGTATCAAATTGATGGTCAATTTAGACACCAAAAGGAACATGGCCATGAAGAAAATCACTACTCTGAGAGGATAATTTTCCAAGGATAGATTTGATATGTATCCCTATATGTTCAAAGAAGATGGGAACATAAAGAATGAAGCCCTATGGCTGAGGAAGTTAAATGAAGCACTGACTAGCAAGACAAAAAGTATTGACACATTGGCCAATACTAGATGGTTTGTGCTGACTATATATATTTTGAATAAAGCCAAGGCATTCTTTGAATCATGGGAGACAGAAGCTGAGAAGGCTAACGGTGACTAGGAAGAGTTCAGCAGCCGAAAAGATGAAGTTCTTAGCTTTAGTTGGCCAAGTGATGAGGTGTTCACTGCATGGATCAACAATTATGGAATAGTCACCCCGGTAACATGAGATGATAAATATGAAGGGGACAACTAACACCAAGGAGGTTGAGCGAATGGAGTAAATCAGATATTGGGGCCTCTGCACCAACAAGAGTTAAAAATCCAGATGACAATGACCCAACTACCTCAGAACAACTTCAAGCATTCAGGTGATCACAAGACAAAAGATTACCTGGCTCATGGCAAAGATCTGTTATCCCATCCACCTGAAGTTTTTCCTCTTCTTGAAATTGTATTTTTTCCTTTAGCCCAGTCATCCGTAGCTTGTTGCATCCTTATTTTCCAAAAGGATTCCAAGATGACTGTGGCTACCTATAAGTATCAAGTTTTAATTTTGTAATAAAGATGGTAAAAATAAGACTACAAGGTAGATTACTGAATTGTGTCTGACTATTGGTTTTGAGTCTTTGTGAATGTACTGGTATTCAAATCTACATTAATAAAATATAATGGAATCTCCATTTTGATACCTATGATGTCTTCTTGCATTTACTATTAATTCTTGTATGTTCAATTTGTAAGGCACTTTGAATATACTGGTTATAAGGTAGTCATGTTCTTGTCTGTGAGTTGCTTTCAAGGAAAGTTTTAAATCTTGTAGATGATTGCAGAGGATTAGGGTTTATGTAGGGATTTGATACAGGGGTGTGAGGATGAGATGATAGTTTGTAAGGCATTCTATCTGGGGTTCATTTATACTCTAGCACCCATGATTAGGCACTGGTCATAAATGCTAACAAGTGGTTGTTATCATCAAATTCAAATTCAATCAATCTTTATACTCATGTTATTTCAAGTATAAGTCTAGTTAATTGTATTTAGTACAATTCATCTTTGTGATTCCTTGAAGAGTGAATCATTAGGTTATCCTTCCTAAGCCTAAAGCATAAAAAGAAGAAGGATCTCCCATCCTTAATCCACTACTAAAACTGCTGAAAGCTGATACTCTGTCAAAGGTGTACCCGCCTGGGTGTGTGGAGCCCAAAGTGTAGAAGGATTTTCTGTCCTTGTTAATTAGCCCTTTTCCTTGTGAGAATCTAACTTGGGTATAAGAGAGTCTGGCATTTATTGTCATTATAATCAATTCTGCAAGAAAATAAGCTAACAGGCTTAATGCATAGAATTGCACAAGCTATGAGTGTATCAAGGGTCCCTTCAACTATTCAGACATGTTTGTTGACACCATCTCAGAGTGGCGCAGTTCGCATCGCAATGTCAAACTAGGGAGACATGGAATTTGTAAGTTGACACGCAAAAAGAGAAAGAAAATGCATACCTTGCAAGGGACGTTGAATGGTAGACTAGCTCTCCATCTGAAAACAACACATTTGCACTGAGGAAATGAGCAAAGCACAAAACTCTCTCGATAGTTAGCTCAAAGAAATGCAGCCGAATTCACCCAAATTTATGCAAACCATAACAAAATGAAATGCACATAGCCCTCCTGTGCAAGCTTTATGTCGCTTAGATGCACAACAATACTAGAAGAAATGAATACTACCAAGCTCAGAAAACATTTCTTCGACTGATCCCTATAGCTCCAGGACTCCATTGGCAAATGAGACAAAACTCATGGCATCCACTATCTTCTTCATCAGTGATGCCTCTGCCTCTTGACACCGTAGAAAATATACTAACATACACAAAAAGGCGCCAGTAATATTGCTTTGACAAATTTCCGGTCACTTGTTTCTCCCCATAAGAAGCCTATCGGCTAATAAATATAACATAATAATAATTATATTGTACAATATAATAATAATAATAATAATAATAATAATAATAATATAGTTATATTATCACACAATTTATATTATGGCAATAATAATATAAATATAATCACAACTTTTGTGATATTTATGTCGGTATGTGGATTTGATAAATATTTAAAAATTTAAACCTTTTTTTTTAAACCCAAAATTAGTCACTATGCTTGTTATATGTACTACCTCTAATTCATGTTTATTGGTAAAATAGGTATTTTGATTTTTTAATTGCTACACCTAATTCCTAGCATTGCTACAATGGCTCTATGAAAGAATTTGATTCTATATAAAACAAAATGCTTTGGGAACAATGTAGTAGAAAAGGGAGTCTGAGGGTTATGAATCTCATAGGATTAGATTAGGGATGTGAAAAGTAAAAGTGACTAAATAAGTGAAAGAATAATATATCATAATTAGATTACAAATAGCTTATTCAATAATACTAATTAAGTTTATAACATGGAGAAAAATTCAACAATGAAATCAAGGAAACATTATGACCATGTATATAAAAAGAGCTATAAAATACACTACCTCATTTCATGATTTGAACTTATGATCTCCATTTCAAGAACACAAATTCTCTATTGTTAACCCAATTCAAATATTCGAATACTATACTAGAGAACTCAGATCTTTGTGATTGTTACTCATACCAGATGAGGAAGGACCCTCAATAACTGTAAACAATTCATGAAAAGATGTACGACATAGAAGAATGCCCACTAGAGCTGAACGACAGTTAAAAATGTCACTGAAATTATACATTTGACAAGAAAAAGACATAAACCAAATGGGCGAAAGTGGGGTTGTGCGAGAGCAATGAACACCGTTCAATTTGTGCGGGGACCAAGTTCAAAAGCCGTAGCACACATTTTAAGAACCAACAAAACGGGGCATTATGTAAGCCAACAGAGAATCTCAAAGAATGTTGAAAACCGCCTCCACTAAAAGGAAAGACCAAATTTTAGTATGCAATGCTCTTTCGACATGCAAAAAGTGAGGAAATATAATCATTACACAGCAAGGAATTAATTTAGATATAAAGCTAGAAAATTCTATTCACTTATTTTATGACGTGATGCCCGAAAATTCCCCGACGTAGGTTGTGGACAACTCTTCCATTAAAAGTCAAAAACGGAAGTGAATAACTCATAGTTTATATGAAAAAGGTAGCAGAAACTATGGTAATGGCGACTCAAAGATTCCTTCTCCACTAAGATTGTGATTGTTATTGTTATTGGAATCCAATTGTTGAGTGCGAAATCTAAAGTGGGAGACGCGGTGTAATAATTAGGGTTTCTAAAACGCACGCCATCAAAATTAAAATAGGACACGACTATAACCTTGAAAAATCCAGAACCAGAAATTGCTTTAACATTATCAACACCGACCTTGGTGTTTGGCTTTTCTCCATTTAATCTTCGTCACTAACATGTTTGTCGAAATCATCACCGGACAGAATAACATCTCTAATTTAACCCTTTCTGCGGTGATGGCCGACTGAAAATGGTTTAAATTGGGACTTAAAAGTGATTTTTTTGAGGCGGCGGGGGAAGTGCTTGTCAATTAAACGATTTTGTATCAAGAAATCGTGAGTCTAAAGAATATTTAATGGAGTTCTCCCGATAAGCGTGGGTAACATGGGAATGATTTTGATTTACGAGTCAACCAAATGATTACTTCAGCAAGCTCGAAGAACGTGGAAATAGCGAGGAACAGAGGCTAAGCCACAGGTATGGAAATTTATGAGTAACATAGCTTACGCGTCTTTAAAATTTTAAGGTATAAAAGTTCAAAAGCAATATTCATGGGGGAAACCTTGAAACAGAATCTTTATTGAGGAAATTCTGCATCTAAATATAAAAATTAAAGTATGTTAAAGGTCAGGAACAATATTCATCGAGGAGGAAATATTTAAACGGGATTTTTATTGAGGGATTACTTCAACTTATTGAGTCTAAGGCGTTGTCCGTATTTTTCTTTTCTTTTCTAGGTTTGGAGTCGATCGCGTGACAGGAAGAAGAGAAGCCGAATCGAAATCGTTGTATTTGCCGCTGAACAGCAACGATTCTAATAATCGTGCAAATTTCAATTATAGAGAAGTGGCTTCTTTTGAGCCTAAGAAATAGAGATTTTCTGTACTCTGCCTCAAATCCGCGATATCTTTCATGAGGCAGGAATGTGTAAAATGCCAAGGGTTTTCACCTTCAATTACAATAAAATCCATTATAAGGGCTAAATCAAGCCGTCATTCATAATTGGTGCTGAGATTTTTCTGTCTCTGAAACATCAATTCATTTGATTCAAAGCTTCAACAGTTCCATATACTTGCGCTTGCACCAAAAATAGGTGTAAGGTTAGTCCATAAGAAATTATATATAAGTTAATATATTAAAGAGAATAATTTGATATGTGAAATTATATGTAAGTTAATATATTAAAGAGAATAATTTGATATGTGAATAAAAGGTATATTACTTTAATTTATAATATTATATATAAAAAATAGTATTGTTAATACAGTTTTAAAATACTTAAATAATTATTTATATAAAACTTTTAACCATGGAACAAAAAGGTTTCTATGTACTTTGAAAAAGTGTTTTTAAGAACAATTTTTTGTTATATAGAAGCTAGTTGTGATATAACTACATTATTTTAAAACGTTTAAATATAGTAATGTGGCAAAAAATAAATTACGGAATAAATTTGAAACAATGAAAATTTAGTAGACGAGTCTTTACATCATAGCAAAAAGTACAATCTAACATATTTTTTTTACTTGACATATCAAGATGCAACTTTAATCCGCAACTAAAAGAAAATCTATAAAAAAATTCTAGTAAAAGGGGTGAAAGAATACCAAAATAAATTTTGAGTAAAGTATCAAAAAATAGTTTACATACATCAAAAACAAGAATCCTAAAAAATTTCATACTTGTTTCAATGCTCAGTATATCTTGTACCTATTCTAGTAAGATGCAATAAACAATTCATTATCATACAACAAAAAAAAAAAATTCTAATAAATTTCATACCTTTTTTAGTGCTCTAGTGTATGTTGTGCCTATTCTAGATAGATGCAATAAATAATTCATTATTTTTAAATATAAATGGAATACTGCAAAAGCTTACCAAGAGGGTTGGCCCATGGTGAGATCTTTTTGCTCTCTTTTTTGTTCCCTTCCAACTTTATCCAACTCATGCATAGTTTTCCCTGAGATTAAATATAGAGGGGTAGTATGATGCCTCTTCAACGTGGAGAAGTGTATCTTTAATGTGGTGGAGAGAATGCTTTTTACATGCATGTCTTAGGTCATGGAAATAGTTGCATGGAAAGTTGTGAGACAGGAATACCCATATTTTGCCCAAAGTTTTACCATGAAAACCCAGCCTTTTTTCTTAAAAAAAACATTAGTTAAAGCAATGAGGTCTCCAAATGAGACATACAACATACTAAATTGTGATGTGTTTATATGGTACACATCTTGCACTTCCAAATAATGACTCTCTTATGCCCCAAATTTTTTCTCACGAAAAGTTAATACATTTTTTTAATGATATTATTATGATGTAAACGATTAACATTAACATTAAAAAAAAAGATCTTGATAAAGTCACATTCTTGATGTTAATATTTATGCCTCAATTGAGATCACATTGTTACCATGTTGATGTTGACACATCAAGATGATGACTAAACAAAACTACTATTGATTCTTTAACTGTATTTGATGTTAGTATCATCGCTATATCTATTTCTTTGTTAAAAACAAAAGGTAAATCATTCTCTTATATTTCACCTTGTGCCACATGGATTAAGAGGGAGACATGTGAAAGAATAAGATGAAAAAGAATGAAGGCAACAATGTAAACTATTAGCTTAGACTGACTTATAATAATCTAAGATCTTAGTACTTATTGTACTAAAACTATTATAGTCATCATGAATAATATCAGAAATTAATAATAATAATAATAATAATAATAATAATAATAATAATAAGAATAACAATAACAATAGCAATAGCAATAGCAATAGCAATAGCAATAGCAATAGCAATAGCAATAGCAATAGCAATAGCAACAACAACAACAACAACAACAACAACAACAACAACAACAACAACAACAACAACAACAACAACAACAACAACAACAACAACAATAACAATAACAATAATAATATGTTTTACTCTCTCTTTTAAAAAAAAATACTTATTAGTGAATAACAAAGAAATATTTCTATTATGCAAACTCACATTTTAGGATGGATGTTGTCACATGTATATCATTTACTAAATTAAAGACTTATATTGTAGTTGTGCTTTACCACTTACAATGGAGCTCCAATTGATTAAAGAATACTTCTTATTGTATTTGGTGTAGGCGATATACTATTGCATCATAATTATAAATGCATCATAATATAATTATTAGTAATTAATATAAATTAATAGTAAAACAACTAATTTTTTTGTTGCTCAAAATTGATAAATAACAATTTGACGTCTTTATTCATTTTAACCTATTTAAATAAATATAATGATTATAAAATTTCAATATTAATGTCAACGAAATTCCTTAAAATAATAAGATACTTCCAAACTATAATTAAATGGAAATTAATATTATTATATGCCTAAACTAATATAATTTAATTATATATCTAAGCTTAAAAAATATTCAAATTATATATTAGGAAACACTATTATGTGACTCTCATAGAAGTAAATTTTTCAAATAATTTTTACTTGGTTTTTTTTTTTGTTTCATTCTAAAAAAAATTAATAAAATAAAATAAAATTAATAGATAGAAAATACCATCTTGATATATTTCCTTGCTTACTTACCACTATCTTAAAAAGTTGGCCACTTAGAGTTTTTTTTTAGTTTGTTTATTTGTTTCATTCTAAAAAAATAAAATAAAATTAATAGATGAAAAATACTATATTGATATATTTCCGGGCTTACTTACCACTATCTTAAAAAGTTGGCTACTTTTAGCATAAGAATAAAGAAAACTTAAATGCTAGTCTAGATAAGAATTAGGCAACGGTTTGTTAGCCTTTTCAAAGCGCTTCTTTTCAAGGAAGGCCCCACCTACTAAGGCACCATAAAGGAAATTATTATTATTATTTTTTCTGCTGACTAATATTTGACAATCCAAATTCTATCGCCCAAATAAAGCTCACCAAGCTTGTTTGGCTGCCACATTCAATAGTGAATACCCGTATAAGAGAGAGCTGCAGCCACTGAAAGTTTGTGTATGTTTCTTTTTCTATTACCCAACCACAAGTATAATATCTAGACGAGCCTTGGTGAATCATTCGATTAATAATAATATTTTACGTCAAAAAAAAAGTCAAGATAGAAGGATAGTAATTGTTACTTGATGTAATTAATTTGTACCATGTTGTCAGTACTCAGATAAACAACAATGTTTACATTTAATTGTAAATGATATTTCCACCAAGGTATGTTTCATTCACCCTCCTGATCCTTCAAATACAATGCGCAATACACTTTAGAGTTCTATGAAGGAAGGAAAGATATTAAATAGTTTATCTATACTTGAGTCAAGGCGGTTGCTATCTTTTAAATTATAGAGGTCTCCCAAAAAGAAATCAAAATACAAATAAAATTTAGCCACTCAGAAATAGATTTAGCATGACACTTTAGAGCTCTATGATTATAATTTTTAAAATTCAAAACTGATATTAAACGAAAAAAAAAAAAAAAACACATTTGA
>MU227602.1:1182960-1223384 GCA_018584345.1 Thuja plicata | reverse complement strand
CCCCCCCACCCAAAAAAAAAAAAAAAAAAAGAACCGACCCATAACATACTATACTATTATTTACTATTACATTAGAGCAATTTTTAGCTGATAGTAATAAAATAAATATGATTTTACAAAATAGATAGATAATTTTAGGTAGATGGTTTTAAAATAAATATTATTGGGTCTAGGAGATTTGGTGAGGTTTTACGCTCTGCTAGGGTTTCATGCGTACGATGTCCTGTCTGTGTTTCCGCTCTGGGCCATCCATCTGACACACCGCATTTACTGTGGGATCTCTTTTGCATTAGGGTTAGCTTTTATTATGGCTCCAGCCAACTTCGGCCCAGTAGTTGCTGCTGGTGCACGAGTTGAAGCTTCGGACAACCATGGTACCTCCTTTGAACAAACGTCCCCGCAAGTTCATCCTAAAGGTCTTTCACAAGGTAACCCTGATATTGTTCTTAATCCATAGGAATTTGATTCTGCTTGTGAATGGTTAGAAAAGCATACGTTGATTGGATATTTTGTGGGTCGTACTCCTCCTAAAAGTATCCTTAAGGATTGGGTCAACAAGAGCTAGACCCCACATGGGGTCCATCTTGATGGTGTGCAAAACCTTACCAAAGGTTTTTTCCTTTTCCGGTTTGCTAACCCTTCTCAGGCGGAAGCGGTTTTTAACTGTGGACCCTGGACTGTTAGGTCCTCCCTATTAGTTTTTCAGAAATGGTCTTGAGACTTTACTATCTCAGATGACAAAAAAATTAGGGTTCCAGTTTGGGTCGAGTTCCCTGGCCTCCCTTTGCCATGCTGGCCGTTTATTGAGTCTATTGCTAAAACCCTCGGCAAAGTCATTGTCATGGAGCATGACAAACTTTTCAATGCCCGTCCCCAGAAGTGGGTGTGTGTTGAGGTTGACCTTTCCAGGGACCTCAAGGACACTGTTGAAATTCAGATTGGTGCCCTCACCATCTCTCAAAAGGTGCTTTATTTGAATCTGCCCAGCACCTATTATCGGTGTCAATCGACAGAACACAAGATCAAAGATTGCCCACTGGCTACCCCTCAGGTGAAACCTGTGCCTAAAGATGCACCGGTCAAAGCCACCGATGCTGGAAAAAAAGAAGAATGGACTACAGTTACGCGTAAAGGCTAGAATGCCTCAGGCCCTAAGACACCACCAACCTCTGCTGCTGTGTTGCCATCTCCGGATGTGTCCGTTGGTCATTCTCCGCCAGTTGATGCGCCACTAGTGGTGCCCTTTGTTTCAAACCCTATTTCACAGGGGAAGAGTTCAGCTGCAAAGCCATCCACTCCAGAAGTGGTGCTGGCACCACCAGCGGCTTCTTTACCTACTTCCAGGGCTATGTGTAGGTCTTGCAGTCCTGATGGTCACACAGATGATCCAGATAAAAGGTGGTTCACCTCGTCTAGAGAATTTCTCCCCAGCTTCGGTTCTGTTCCAGCCTACTTGTAGAATAGCTTCTCCTCTCTTGGGGACGAGGAAGCCATGCAATATTTTTTATGATTTTTTTGTCCTGGAATGTGCGAGGTCTAACTGACCTCTCCAGAAAGTACTATGTTTGTGATACTCGTCGCAGACTTCAGAATCTGGACGTGCTTTGTTTACAAGAAGTTAAAATTTATGGGTTTTCGCTGAACTCTGCCTGTTGTGTCATATGGCCGGACGACATTGTTTTTTCTTCTCAGCACGAAGCTGGCAAAGGCGGTGTCATTACTATTCTGTCACCTTTCCTTCATTCTTATGTTATTGTGCATGGGTCTGACCTGATGCAACGTGCAACCTGGATTTTTCTATCTTTGCATAATCATTCTTTTGGTGTAATTAATGTTTATGCCCCCAATGATGCTGTCGAAAGATCTCAATTATGGGTCTAGCTGGCAGGCAACTTGCCTCCAGCTACTTGGGTTATGTGTGGGGACTTTAACATGGTTGAGCTAGCCTCTGACAAGGAATGAACTTTGCCTTTTTGCTGGACAACTGGGGAGAGAGAAGCCTGGTATCACATGCACAATAAATTGGGCCTTTTTGATCCCAATGCTAACCGCCGCCAACAGGGTGGGGTCTGAATTTTAGAGTTGGCTCTAACCGCATATTTAAGAGACTGGATCGTGCTATGATAACGGCTCAATATTTTTTCTCCTTTTATGAAGATCGAGGCCTACCTATCATTCCTCTGACAGATGTTACCTTGTCAGATCACTTCCCCATTTACTTTTCCATTACTTGGCAGTCCTGCGCCAGGAGAGCTTCTCAGACGCAATTTTTTCTTAACACGTTTGTGCTGACACACAATTCCAATATAGCCCACATTCTTCAAGTTTGGAATTTATCTCCTCGGCCCCACAGTGATACTGGTTGGATGTAGTGGTGGAATGATGCCATTACCCGCACTGTGATGTTTCTTCACATTTATGGTCGTCAGCTAGCCTACTACAGAAAGCATACTTGTGAAGCTAATACTAAGGCTCTGCGTAGCGCTGCTAAAGCGCTTACATTGAACCCCTTTGATACTGATCTCTAGCTTAAGCTAGCCCAGCTTCGCCATGAGAAACAAGTTGTTGATGCCTATGCTGCCCGTGGTGCTCAAATCAAAGCTCGCCTCCATTGGTTGGAGGTGGGCGACAGAGCGTCCAAGGAGTTTTTCTAGGCTCTCAAAGCTCGTCATACTAATGTTGGTATTCAAAAGATCAAGCAAGGATATGAGACCCTTACTGGGCTTCCGGCCATTCTTCAGGCCTTTGTCCAGCACTATGAGCAAGTCTTTGCTTCTTAGGGCAATTCAGCTACTCAGGATGAAGCTCTCAAGGCTTGTATTGTTGTTACTCCAAACCGCCTAGCGGTCGAGCAGCGTGCCTTCTATGAGAAAATGCTTACCATCTCAGACCTCAAGGAGGCGGCCTTCTCTATGGCCAATGATAAATCTCTAGGATGCGATGGCTTCCCCTATGAATTCTTTAAACACCTCTGGGATGCTGTGGGTCCTGACTTGCACAAAGTTTACCTCGAAGCTTTTCACAATAAAAGTTTGGGTAACATAATTAACAAAGGGAATATAAAATTCATACCTAAGACTGGTGATCCAGAGGATATCTGTAATTGGAGGCCCATCACTCTGTTGAATGTCTCCTATAAGATCATTGCCAAAGCTTTAGCTCTCAAGATCAGACATCTTCTTCCCCTTATTGTTCGTCCTGAGCAAACTGGCTTTATCAAGTCCAGGTATATTCTTGATAACATCATTTCTGTTTAGGAAGGGATGGAATGGGCTCGTCAATCTAAACAAGCTACTCTGTTCCTCAAAATTGACTTTGCTAAAGCCTATGACCGCATTGAATGGCCCTTCATTCTTGCTATGCTTCAAGCTCTGGGGTTTGGCCCTCACTTCTTGCAATTTGTGGAAATGCTATTTGGAGATGCTTCTGCTTGCATTACCATCAATGGGGCCCAATCTGACACCTTTGGGATTTTTAGATCCATCCGGCAAGGTTGTCCGCTGGCTCCTGCTTTATATGTGCTTGCTGTAGAAGGCTTTGGGTATTTGCTTGCCAACTCTGTTTTCGCTGGCCTGGTTCGGGGCATTTCCCTTCCTGATTCTCCTTCCCAGTTGGTTAATGGCCATTTTGCTGATGACTCCTTTCTCACTCTTATTGAGGACAAGGAGAACATTTCCAATGCCTTGCAGTTCCTGGACACCTTTTGTCAAGCCTCTGGATCAGCCATTCAATGGTGTAAAACTCTTTGTTTCAGATAGTCTTTTCTTCCAGCCCCGCCTTGGGTTACTAGTTTCGGCTGGAAATGGGTGCAACATGGAGAATTTTTTCGCTTCTTGGGCATTCCTTTTGCCTTTCATGGCTCTTCTGTGGAATTATGGAATGTTGTGCTTGCAAAAATTGAGAAAAAATTGCATTATTGGATTTGCAAGCCACTCTCTCTTGCGGTGAAATTCCAGATTTGTTCCAAAGTGCTGGCTGCGACCCATGTTTATTATTCCTCTTGTTGGGCTCCCTCTTATCTCAAGCTTGAGTGTCTACTCAGAGAATTTCTTTGGGCCTCTGGTGCTGATGGCCACGGATTTCATCAGGTTGCCTGGGAGTAATGTTTCCTTCCTCATAATTCTGGAGGCCTGGGCCTTCTTTCCACCCAGAAGCAAGGGCTTGCTCTTTGTGCGAAGTGTATTATCCGAGCTCTCACTGGTGATGAAGGATGGAAAATTCTTGTCAGACATTGCATCTCCGCTGGATTTTTGGTTCACAGGCCATCTTGGAAAGGCATTGGCCTCAAGACCTTGTTCACAATGAGAGAACCTGTTCAAATCCAGGGTACCTTCGTCATCAAGAGCATTTGGAAAGCTTGGGAAGCTATTAAGCCCTGGCTTCAATGGGATGGGGATGCTTTCCGTAATGGGATCTCTTTCAATCAACAGAGCCTCTGGTGGTCTCCTCTATTTTCCATACAGGGTATACCCTTGGCCAAAACTCAAGGGGCTTGTGCTCTGCATTGTTTCAAACGTGGCATTCAGACTCCCAAAGATCTTTTTTCTAGAGTCTCTATGGGGCTCCGTCGTGGGAGGATATGCAGGTTCAATTTCGGCTGGCTCATTCTGATCACCAGACTTTTGATCTTTTGATCTCGGCTATTCCTACCAATTTGCTTCATAAGATTGGCATTCAGGCTACTAGGCCTTGGTGGAAGGATTGGAAATGGTATCCTGCCATGCCTTTCAGCAATTACAAGCCAAGACTTGGTTATAGGTGGTTATCCTTGCATCTTCCGATGGTGGATATCCTTAACCAGAGATGGCATCTTCATTCGGACACTTCCCACTGGAGCTCTCACTTTCACACCATCTGGACCACCATTACAGAGCCCAAGATGGCTCTTTTTGCTTGGTGTCTTTTGTTTCAAGGTCTCCCAGTCGGCCCTAGGCTCAAACATCTGGGGGTTCATGACCCTCGATGTCCTTTTTGCGGTCACCCTGAGACGTTTTTGCACATCTTCTGGTTCTGTAGGAGAGCTCAATAGTATTGGCAATGGATTCATGATTTTTTTAAGCCCTTTCGGCCTGAGCCTTTTTCTTGGCATATGATTGTCTTAGGAGATTCTCCTAGACTCCCCTCCGAGTTTACCCAGATTTGGCATACTTTTAGGATGGAGATTTTGTTTAATATTTGGAAAGATAGAAATGTTGTTATTTTCTCTCACACCTCTCTTGATACGAATGTTGCTTTGTTTAACAAAGCTTGTATATGTAATAATGTTATGATGCAGATTCAAGTTCAAGCCAATAAATTGGCTCTGGAAGTAGCTCACCTGCAGGAGCTGCTCAATCATTGGGGCAATGCTCCCTACACTGTTGCTCGGGTTCCTTCAGATGCCCTTTCTGCCGAGGGTACACCTCCCAGAGGCCGCCATCGCGGGCGTAGTTCTTCGGCGTGCTGCTCGCACACTCCTCGGTCCCAAGCTCCTCATCACCACTCTCTGAGAGGTGGTGGGGACAGATGGCGGCGCCGCTTAGCTTCTCCACCTCCTCGGCCTTCTGGGTGGGCGCCGGCTCTGGCATAGTCTACCCCTCCTGATGCTCCTGGTGCTTGCCGTGGTTTGGATTGGCCTCCTGCCACCTCTTCCAAGTATCCCTGCCTGGCTCTTGCTATCTCCCCGCCCAGGGCGGATGAAAAAGAAAAAGAAGATGATGATGGTTGGTCGCTTCCTGACCCTGTTGTCAATCCCACTAAGGCGTGGGGATCGGATGATAAAGATCCTCCACCTTCTGCTACTGCTCTTGCTGCCTAATGGCTTTATGTTTTTTTGATGAATAGTTTTCATTTCCAGCTTTGCCGTGTGAACTCTGCGGGGTGATTTCTATATCCCCCGGCCCCTTTTTTGTGGATATGTAACTTTAATATTTTTTAATAGAAAAGGCACTATTCATAAAAAAAAAATATTATTTAAATAAATAGATAGAATATCTAGCATGAAATATGAGATTATTTAAGTAAATTAATTTTTTATATTTTTATTTAAGATAATATTCATAGTATCTTTACTCACAAATTATAAAATTAAACAAAGTATTTTCTATAGATTATTAAATAAACTAATAGTATAACATTATGAAGATTTAAAGATTAAAATAAATCAAATTTTGTAGACAGTTTTGTCATATATATATATATATATATATATTAAAACAATGTAAAGGTTAATCAAATAATCAAAACTAAATATAAGTGCTCTAAAATTTATTAGCAAACTCAATTGAGATAACAAGTGAACTTAAAATTTATTAGCAAACTAAACTAGGATTAGACTTGTTACATATAAATACAAACAGTGTTAGGTTTCAATTGGGATTAGGATAAAATTAGGATTATAAGAAAATTAGGTTTAGGTTTAGCTTTAATTTTAGATTACGATTAAAATTAGGGTTAAAGTTAAGATAAGGTTAAAGCACTTTTATTTGATTTTCATTATTTGATTAACCTTCTCAATGTTTAAATTTTTCATTTAAATCTTTAAAAATTAATATATTTTATAAAATATTAATAAATATAATTTATAAAATATTTTGCTCAACATTTTGTTAATAAATTATTAAACAAAATATGACAAAAGTATATACAAAAGTTGTTTTATTTTCATCTTTAAATCTTCATAATGTTATATTATTAATTTTCTTAATAATTATATAAAGTACTTAATTCAACTGTACAATTTGCGAGTAAAAATAGTGTGAATATTATCTTAAATACAAATGTTAAAAATCAAGTTACTTAAATAAACTCATCTTTCATGCTAAATGTTCTATCTATTTATTTAAATAATATTTATTTTATTACTATCAACTAAAAATTATCTATCTATTCATTTAAATAATATTTATTTTATTACTATCTACTAAAAATTAGAAATTTGTCATAATGTAATTTTAACAATATTATCATGATAGTAAATAAAGCATTGAAAAAATGACCACTAGAAAGAACTGAATTGTGTGAGAAAAAAATTTGGGTGTCGGTAATCTACGTCAGATAGCTTTCCGATAACTTGTTTCTCCCCAAAGGAAGCCTATCAGCTCAAAATATTATAATTGTTATTTTATGTTAGTGTATTTATTTTATTTATCTATATTTAGGCTTATTAAGTCTACTTAGTCCTCCATGCATACTTGACACTTGTTCATCAAGCTCTCAACATTTAGAAGTTTATTAGTGAGGTGTCGATTCCATTTCGACACCCCATCCTAGTTTAGTAGGAGGCAACTCACCATTACTAATTGAGTGTTGGGTTCAAATTTTGATTTGACCCAAGCATTCTTCTTATGTGTAATTTTTTTTTCAGCTTATTTAATGGTCGATTTTTCTCTCATTGAGATTACTATGCTTTATTTTTATCTCTATTAGATCTTGAAATTATACATTGTATCAGAGTGGTTTGAGATAGTTTGAAATCTATACTCTTTTTTGGAGGAGCTGGAAGAAGGGTTGGGTGTTTAACCAGCAATCATTGGCACCTTGGCTGTTGTCTGTGCATTTCTAGCCTATCATGTGCCTTCCTTGGTGGCCTGCCTTTTCTCTATGCATTTTTTACACCTTCGGTCATGTAGTTGTTTAGACTCTATGTATGCATTTAAAATCAGTCCTCACGAGAAGCTATGAATACCTACAATACCTCCTACATGTTGGGAATATGGGCAGACCCTCACCATCATCAAGTGCCCTCTGTTAGAGTGTAATTTCAACTCCTCATTCCAACTTCAGCATAGGTGTTTTTTTTAATTTAATCACCATTTTTAAACCTTCAGTCTGAACCAATTTTTATGGATCACCACAATCTACTTTTCTGATTGCATGTTAACTTTATCTTCCCTTCTTCAAGGGGTTAAGAGTCTGTATTATTATCTATAGGTATTTTGTTGTGTGATTAATAAGGGGAATTTCAAGACAACAGTAGCTTTGTGTAATTACTTTGTTCATCTCTATTATTTATGATTTCTTTCTTTCAGGCAAGAGCTCTGAAATATTCACATTGTATCAGAGCTTAGGTGCTAAGAAGGAGAATTTTTTTGCATGTACAGAAGATCAAAGTCTAAAGAATGGAATTTACAGCCTCTATTATTCTCACTCCATAGAACTATTTTTACTGGAATCCAAAGATTCCGCTTCAACTTAGAAGTAGACACCTCTATCGGATAGTTATGGATACAGAGGTTGAACCCAATTTTGCAGTTGAAAAATCTAAATATTTCAACCGCATGGATGAAGCCTTTGGTCTACTTTGCTTATCCATCTCTCTAGAACTGTTATTTCATGTAGAGGCATGTACAACTCCCAACCAATTTTGGGATACATTGGAGTCACTCTTTGGAAAGCAAGATGAAATGCATGGTCATATCCTTGAAAATTGACTCAACCTATTAGATCGAAGGAGATTTGATAATATTCAATATTTCTTCACAAAATTCAAGGCATTATTGCTTCAGCTAAAAGGATGTGCTATTGAAAAATCCAAGGAAGGCAGCAAATTAATCCCTTCTTTTCAATCAAAATTGGGTCGAGAATATGGAGTATTTGTCTCTTCTTTCCACACAGTTAGACTTACAACATGCGCAACTTGGAAGATGCCCACACTGGATAGATTTATTGAGTCCCTTGTACTTGAGTAGTATAATCTTATAAAAATTGGAACAATGAAGAATTCCAACCTCATGCACTTGTTGTGCATGAAAGTAGGAACCGCACTTCCAAATCCAACTAGCCATACAAAGGCAAAGATAAGAAGGATGCAAATGGATCTACAAGCTCAAAAGGAAATGACAAAAAGTGGAAATTAATGTGCACCTATTGGAACCATGTTGGCAAGTGGTTCATTCAGGAGTGTTCTAGAGCACTTGAGGGTTGTCATTTATGACAACACATATGTTATGGATGATCGCATAGTGTGAAACATAGTTTTGGAGTTAAGGACTACAAAATGAATAAGTTCAGGAAGCAGAGTTACAAGGTACAAGAGTACAATTTTTTTTAGCGAAGACAATCTATGATGAATAAAGACATGCAAGTTTAGGAGAAGATATTTTGGGATATGTGTGAACTTTAGTTAAGATCGCTTATATTTTTTAGTTGATCGCAGTAAGTTACAATATGATGAAGACATATGAAGATAGAGTAACAGTGATATAGGGCAAACAAACAGTTGTGATGATTGAAGGAGTATAAAGTGAATTCCAAACATGCTATGTTGGATTCAGATTATGGATTACCTATGTTTTAATAGTATACGATCGCCAACTTTGTTAATTTCTTTTTGTATAAGTATTAATTCTATTTTATAATGTAATTGGAAGCTGATTGGATATGTAACAATTGATATATAGGAAGAGCTTTTTGAGAAGCGGTCAAGATGATGGATGTGTGATATATTTGTATGGATGCATTGTGATATTATAATAACTCAAATGGTAATGCAAACTACAATTGGAACTACCTAAGCATAGCAGATGCTTGTTTTGTTCATTCTTGATAAAGCATTGTAACATAATCTCATTTCTGATTGTATGAGCAGTGTGCTCAGTATACCTTTAATAGGGTTTTGTATTCCTCTAAAAAGGAAATGTACTAATGCAATAATCAGCTCCTAACAAGGCTAGGTCTCCTAATAGGGACATTATATGTTTAGTGAATATTTCTGGGCACCATCCCTACCGGGGTTTTCCCTTACCTAGGGTTTTTTCGACAAAAAAATCATGGTGTTATGAGTTATGTGTTTTGTGTTTATGTTCTTTTGAATTCAACAATTATCTAGTTAATTTATAATTTACTTGGTTTAAGTTTAAAGTGTTGTAATACTCTTTCACCCCCCTCTCAGTATTACTTAATCCTAACAATTGGTATCATGTCTTTTGGCCCTTGGAGAGAAAGCCTAAAAGCTTAAGAGAGATCAAGATGGATTTTGAAATTTTGGAAGAAAACTTTGAAGTACCACTTGAAGACCTAGATAAAGATAAAAGAGAAAATGGTGACTTGAAATTCAAATTGAGAAGAGCAGAGGGATTCATCAAGAAACTAAAAGAGAAGCTTGAACTTTCCAGAAATTAGAGACAAGGTCTTATGGATAAGATAAAAGAGGATTCTGATAATGACACATATAATTAGATCAAACAACTTGAACAAGAGAAATATACTTTGAAGCTTGATCATGAAACTAATTCATTTCAGGTGGATAAAGAAATTCAACATGAAAAGGATGCTAGAAACAAAATTGAAGAAACCTTAAAACAAGCTAATATTTAGATGGGACAAATGCAGATTGAACTTGATCACTACAAGAACAAATATCTATAAATAGAGAAATATAATCAGATCACAAAAGGAGAACTTGTTTAAGCTAAGAAACACATTGAAAAAATTCATATGAGAAGTGATAAGATTGATGAGCAGAGAGATAGATAGAAACCTAAAGGAGACATGATTGGAGTTGGCTTCAATGAAGCTGAGTGTTCAAAGACTCAAGAAGAAAAAGAAAAATCTGAAATGAAGACTGATGATCTTGAAAAACCTAAAGAAAAGATCAAACTTTTTAGAGGTAGATGTTTTGGATGAAACAAAATTGGACACATGAAGAGAGACTGCAGAAGTAAAATTCCCTACAAATGCTTTGATGGATATTGCAAAAATTGTCATGCATATGGACACAAGAAAGAAAAATGGACGAAACCTGATCAATCTATAATTAAGAAAGATTATATTAAGGAAGAAATAGCATTTAAGATCACATGTTACAAATATAATATCTCTAGACATGTGACAAGGTACTGTAAGTTGCACGTTAATCATAATAGACCACCTCCTACATGCTACAAATGTAACAATACAGGACATATAGCAAAGTTTTGTAGGTAAAAGGAACTAATAACAGAAGAGGACCACCACCTATGGTTATAAAGAGGAATATTGGTGATACTGGTAAGATTCTTGCAGAATACATGGATGAATTTAAGAGTAATTTCAGAAAACCAGAAATGAAAATAGTGGTAAGGTATGGAAGGTAAATTAAACAATTGAGGTATTGGTTCAGGGAGAGTCAGTAGATGCTACTAAGCCTTCGCCTGATGTAAATATTTCTGCATCAACCTAGATGACCAATCATGGCCTTAGGGGGAGCATTGGAAGGAAAAATCAGAAATCTATCCAGCCCATGATTATGTGGAGTAAGCTCTTGTGACCTTAGTGAGAGTATGAGGAGATGTTGTGGAACACATATTTGAGGTTGCATTACTTTACAGTCTATATACTGTGATCACCAGATTGTAAATCAACTGCATTATGTGCATATGTGATTTTATTAGTAACTATGTCGATTATTTACACAACAAAGTATAATGTTGATGTAGGAGCATCTTGGGTCATTGGAAATCCCGCCTTAAAAAAAAAGATATTTGTTTGTAGTTCTTTACTTTGTTCTTTTTCGCTCGGGTTTTGTTGCTCAGGCATGCTTGTTTCTATCACTCGGGTTCTGTTGCTTGGGCATGCCTATTTTTTGTTGCTTGGGTTTCTCTTCTATCACTCGGGCATGCTTGTTCTGTTGCTCAGGATTTTCTTTGCCTGAGTCACTCTGTTTCTTGGTCATGCTTTGCCCAAGACTTATTTTGGGAATTGGATTTTTGGATGATTTCTTCAATTAATTTCTATTGCTGAATTGACTTGGGATCTCTCATTGGGATCTATGTGGACCTAAATAGGGTCTCTCTTATAGATTTGAGCGCTGACCTCTTTGGTGGACTCTTGTATATATTATTTTGTATGTTCTTAGTTTAGGTATCAATCTTAGAGAAAGAAAGAAAATGTTTATATATTGAGATCGAAGGTCTGTGATCTCTATTGTATGAAGATATTATTGTAATTCATTTGAATATATGGCCGAAACTAGGAAGGCCTCATAGCCCAACATGTAATAATTTTGATCAAGTTAATATAAAGGATCTCTATATTTTCTCATCTCACTATGTTGTTTGGCTTCCACAATTGGTTCTACAAGGTGGTTTGGCAGTCGAGTGATACTCACGCCCCTTTTCTCCTGCCCCTCCTTATGTCAGGTGGTATTAGAGCATGGTGAGATCTAAGTTCCTTCTTGAAACCCTAACCCTAGTTGGTATTGTTGTGGGGTAGAAGATTGTGATCTGACCTACAATTGCAGAGGGATTCAAGATGTTTCGTGGGAGAGGAAATGGAGATCTACGTCTAGCTGATATGCTTAGACAGATGGCTGCTAGATTGAAAGCTATTGAGATAGCCCAATGTAGAGGAAGACATCTTGATGATAAAATTGAAGAGGTTTAAGGTAAAGTTGCACCTGCACCTATGATGAATCATGAAGAAGAGAGATTGTTGAGAGCTTTAACAAGTTTGAAATCCACACCCTAGTTTAATCCTCCTGAGTATAGTGGAAAATTGGATTCTGATGAATTGACTGACTAGATTAATGAAATGGAAAATTATTTTGAATATGAGAATGTGGTAGAGGATAAGAAGGTGAAGATTGCAAGCACAAAATTGAAAGGACATGCATCCCTATGTTGGGAACATATGCAATTGGATCAAAAGAAGAAAGGTAAAGACAAAATCAAGGTATGGGATAAGATGGTAAACAAATTGAAAGGCAAGTTTCTACCTTGCGATTATTAGATTAACCTATTCCGGTGAATGAAAAGCCTTAAGCAAAAGGATAAAACTATGAAATACTACACTGAGGAATTCGACAGTTTGGACATCAGATCTGGACATATTGAAGATGAGGTGTAAAGAGTAGCAAGATACCTGAATGGCTTGATAATTTATATAGAGGATGAAATCAGTTTGGTCAAGAGGGAAATCATTGAGGAGGCATACCAATTTTCCCTAAAAGACAAAGAAAAGTTGAATAGAAGATATGAAAAAAGACAAAGAGGTAGATGTGGTAGATTCCCTAGGGGAAGAGGTAGATCTCATGGTGAGAACAATAGATCTGAACCAGACAAGTAATATTCAGAGACATATGAAGACAAAGGAAAGAATGAATCGAAAGGTGGAAATTCATACTCAGGAAGAGGTAATTACTCTAGAGGCTGATATAGCAAAAAAGAATTCCAAGTTACTTGTTACAACTATGGTGAAGGACATAAATCCTTTGAGTGTACCCATGCAAGCAAGAAAGGAAGTAGTAGCAGAAATGCATTGGTGTAAGAGGATTCACCAAATGAAGCTGAAAAGGAAGGAAATTTCATGATTTGAAGGATACTATGGAGTGAGAAGGATAAGAAAGATCTAATCAGGAAACATTTGTTCAAGACCAGATGTAGAGTTACAGATAAATTTTGGAAAGTGATTGTTGACAGTGGAAGCTTAGAGAATCTGGCATATGAGGAAATGGTTGCAAATTTTTAGTTGGAGAGGATGAAACATCTGAAAGCCTATTAGATCTCATGGATCAAGGATGATCAAACACTAATGGTGAGTGAACAATGTTTTGTGAACCTAAAAAATTGGAAAGTATTATGATAAGGTGTTGTGTGATATAATCCCTATGGATTGTTGTCATATTTTGTTAGGCAAACCTTGGCAATATGATAGACATGCTATACATGATGGAAGTTTGAATAGATATTCTATTTGGGTTGATGGTAAGGAGCAAGTTTTGTTACCTTTGGTTGAGGAATGTGTTGGTGAGATATGTACATCTATGAAAGTTTGTTTGATGGAAGGTAGACAGTTTATCAAGGATTTGAAAAGGAATGATATATGTTATTCTTTGATTCCTAACAAACTGAGTAAGAATAGCGAAAGTGAAGTTCCTGCAGAAGTTGAAAAGTTACTCACTGAGTACAAGGAGATAATTTCAAATAATATACCTGATGGTTTTCCACCAATGAGAGATATCACTCATTATATGGATCCAATTCTTGGAGCTATTTTACTGAACAAAGCACGACATCGGTTAACATCAGCCTAGAATCAAGAGCTTAACCGACAAGTTCATGAACTATTGAATAAAGGCTTGATCTAAGAAAGTTTGAGTCCATGTGCAGTACCTATTGTATTGGTACCTAAGAAGAATGGAGAATGGACAATGTGCACTGATTCTAGAGCAATTTACAAAATCAATGTAAAATACAGGTTTCCTATACCGAGAATGGATGACATAATGGATTGTTTGAGTGGAGCAAAATATTTTACCAAAATTGATTTGAAAAGTGGATATCATCAAATTAGAATCAAAGAAGGTGATGAATGGAAGACTATTTTCAAGACCAAGGAAGGTTTGTATGATTGGTTGGTTATGCCTTTTGGTTTAACTAATGCACCGAGTACATTTATGAGGTTAAAGAATGGAGTTGTGAAGAATTTTTTGAATAAGTGTGTGATTGTATATTTGGATGATATTATGATATTTAGTAAGACTGGTGAAGAGCATTTGATGCATCTAAGGCAAGTGTTGTAGAGATTGAAAGTGAAAAAGTTGTCAAAAAATCAAAATAAATTTTCCTTCATGAAAGAAGAGCTTGTGTATTTGGGTTTTGTGATTTCAGCTGATGGTTTGAAGATGGATCCAGAGAAGGTTGAAACTATATTGAGTTGGCCTACACCTAAAAATTTCACTGAGGTAAGATCATTTCATAGATTGGAAAGTTTTTACAAGAATTTTATCATAAATTTTAGTTATGTTTGTAATTCAATGACTGAGATAATGAGAGGAGACAAAAGAGAATTCAAGTGGACACATGGAGCTGATAAGAGTTTTAAAGCTTTGAAGCTGAAGGATTTTGAATTATCTGTGTTAGCCTTACTTAATTTCAATAAGGTATTTTAGGTTGAAGGTGAGGCAAGTGGAAGTGCAATTGGAGCTATGTTGACTCAAGAAGGTAAACTTGTTGCTTTCTCTAGTGAAAAGTTGAATGATGCAAAAATGAAATATTATGTCTATGATCAAGAGTTATATGCTATTGTGCAAGCTATGAAGAAGTGGAGACATTATTTGATTCCAAATGAATTTGTGTTGTATAATGATCATAAGGCTTTACAATATTTGGGTAGTCAAAACAAGTTGAATCAGAGATATATGAAATGGGTAGAGTACTTGCAGATCTTTACATTTGTCACTAAGCATAAGAGTGGAGTTTCTAATAGAGTTGTTGGTGCATTGAGTAGAAGAAGATCTTTGTTGACCAAAATTAAAATTGAAGTTCTTGGTTTTGATGACATGAAGAATTTCTATGAAAGTGATCCTGATTTTTTAGAGTAGTGGAGAGTGTGTAGAGCACCTAATTCAAATCAATAAAGTAAGTACATGAAGACTATTTCATTTAGGAAGATATATTTTTCAAAGGTATTCAGTTGTGTATACCGAGAGGTTCAATGAGAACTAATTTGATAAAAGAGAAACATAGTAGTGGATTGGCTTACACTTTGGTATTGATAAAACATTGAGTTTGCTGAAGGAGAGGTATTTTGGCCTTAGTTGTATAAGGATGTTTAGAAGTTTGTAAGAAGTATTTGAGTTTTTCGAGTTGCAAAGGGAGTAAGTTAGAACACTGGTTTGTATACACCTATTACTGTTCCTAAGAAACATTGGAGTGATATCAGCATGGATTTTGTTCTTGGCTTACCTAGGACAGCAAGAGGGAATGATTCCCTATTTGTTATTGTGGATATATTTTTTAAGATGACACATTTCATACCATGTAAGAAAACATTAGATGCAGTACATATAGAAGATCTTTTCTTAAAGGAGATTGTTAGATTGCATGGATTACCAAGGAGTATCATTTCTGACCATGATAGTAAGTTTGTTAGCTATTTTTGGAGAACATTTTGGAAGAAGTTGGATACTGAGTTGAAGTTTAGTTCTACATTTCATCCACAGACTGATGGACAAACAGAGGTTGTAAACCAAAGTTTGGGTAATTTTTTGAGATTCTTAGTTTGAGAAACACCAAGTAATTGGGATTTGATGTTGACACAAGAAGAATTTGCATACAGCAGTTCACTAAATAGAAGTACTGGAAAGACATATTTTGAGATTGTTCATGACACACAACCGAGAGATATATCAGATTTGATAGATATTGTTGGAGAAGAGAAAAGAAGTGTTGAAGTAGAAGAATTTACAGAATTTATGAAGACATTGCATGAAGATGTAAAAAATAAACTGGAGAAAAGTAATCAGAAGTACAAAGATAGTGCAAACATATCAAGAAGACATAAAACATTTGAAGTTGGTGATGTTGTAATGGCTCCATTGAAGAAAGGAAGATTTCCTATTGGAACATATGGTAAACTCAAGATGAATAAATTTGGTCCTTGCAAAATACTAAGAAGATTTGATAGTGGAAATGCTTATGAAGTTGAATTACCTGATAACATGGATATATCACCTATATTCAATATTTCAGACTTGTATGAATATCATGAACCTGATGAAGAAGTGAGAGTACCATGTTATTATCCTAAAAAATAGATAGAGGAAGTTGAGAATATTTTGAAACAAAGAATAGGCAGAAGCACAAGAGGAAAGGAATACATGGAGTAATTGGCAAAGTGGAAGAACAGACCGATTGAGGACTCATCTTGGATTTCTCAATCTAAGTTGGATTCATTTCAGGTTGGACCTGACACATGATTCAGAGAATCATTTCTTGTAACCCCAGGTGTCTGATGCAAGAGCATCTTGGGTCATTGGAAATCTTGCTCAACCCAAAAAGATGTTTTTTGTTGTTCTTTACTTTGTTCTTTGTCGCTCGGGTTCTTCTGCTTGGGCATGCTTTTTTCTATCGTTCAGGTTCTATTGCTAATAATGCCTATTTTTTGTTGCTTGGGTTTCTCTTCTTTCACTTTGGCATTCTTTTTATTTTGCTCGAGTTTTTCTTTGCCCGAGTCACTCTGTTACTCAGTCATGCTTTGCCCGAGATGCTTATTTTGGGAGTTCAATTTTTGGCCAACTTCTTTAGTTAATTTTTGTTGCTGAATTAACTTGGGATCTCTCATTGGGTTCTATGTGGACCTAAATCAGGTCTCTCTTATGGATTTAAGCACTGACCTCTTTGGTGGACTCTTGTATATATTCTTTTGTATGTTCTTAGTTTAGGTATCAATCTTAGAACAAGAAAGAAAATATTTAGATATTGAGATTGAAGGTCTGTGATCTTTTTTGCATGAAGATCTTATTGCAATTCATTTGAATATATGGCCAAAATTGGTAAGGCCTCACATCCCGGCTTGTAATGATTTTGATCATGTTAATATAAAGGATCTCTATATTTTCTTCTCTCACTATGTTGTTTGGCTTTCGCAATTGTTTTTTGCAAGGTGGTTTGGTAGTTGGGTGAGCCTCAGACCCCTTTTCTCCTACCCCTCCTTGCATCAAGTGTTAATCAAAAGAAATTTTTTAAACATCATTTGAAGAAAACACCCAAAGGAGAATAGAGATTAGATAAAAATAAGCAAGTCCATTGAGAATTTGATTGAAGCATAAATTCAAAAAATTGGCAGATAAAAGGTATTTAGATCTTTTTCAAAGCTTTGGTTATGGATACTCCATTGATTTTTTTCTGTCACGGAAAGGCCTAGGTATAAGTTTAGGAAATATCCATTCAAAACAAATAAAGATAATCCTGAAGGTACATTTACACAGACACCCTACAATGTTCTACATGTCAAAGATATTAGGGCTTAAATTCATTGTAAGTATGAGTCTCTGGGATACTTTTAGATATATTTAGAGATGAAGGACATGATTGGAGCAGATGGCAAGATGAAATCCGAGTTTGTACACCTTGAAAATTTAAGCATCATGCGGATGACTAAAAATTACAAATTCAATGAAGGGGAATGGATTAAAATTATTTAGAGTAGAGTTCATGACTAGTTCATTTGGCTTTGAGATCAGCCTGTGAAGATATGAACCAAGTTGATTCATGGTATAATAGGTTTAGATAAATATGGAGTCATTCCTATTGTAGAGAAAAACATAAAGAAATATGTGGAAACCCTAATGCATTCATGATAGGATAAGAGAGCAATGAAAATCAATGATATTATTCAGAAATATATTAGATTGGTTTCAAAAATTATTGAATACAAACTACATTACAACAGCCGACCTAAATTGGTATCTATAGGAGTGATTTCAATGAAATATAGAATGGTTAAGGAAAACATTAAATATAACCTTTGAGAAATACTTGCACAATAATTCTTGGAGAATATAAAGACAATTAAGAAGGATAAGTAAAAGGCATTCAGCTTTGGATCTCTATTGAGACACATGTATATTCATATTGTGCATAGTTTTTCTAGAATGCACCCTAGAGCTTGGAAGGATAGTGAACCCACTAGAATTCAGATCACATCAAGCTAATGAAGATGAAATAGTAGATGGATTGATGGTGAATTATTTGGTATCATCAAAATATTGCAAAGAATTAAGAAGGAAAGTGAGAGGATTACTAAGGCATTGGTAGAGAAGTACAAAGATACAATCTGTTTCATGGTTGAAACTGATTGTGTTTTCTTTGAGGAAGTTCAACCTAGGATGAAGTGGTGTTATATTCTGGGATATGAACTCAATTCTGAGGTCTTGACTATGATATTTGAACACATACTATCCTTAGAAATTGATCAATCCGAAGAAAAATGGGGCACCTATTAAAAAAAGTCAGTGAAGACAAGGGAAGAATTGACTACAGGTGTAAGGAAGAGGAAAGTAGAGAACTTGGTAGATGATCTAGTAGCCAAGGTTGGTATAACAAAGGATGAGATGAAATAGATAAGAAATATGATAACAAAGCATTTCTAGATTGGTGAGCACTTCTCCTACAAACCTCCCACCTCTAGAAGTCGAGAAGGTAACTAATCCACCTTCTATTGTGATTGATATATATTTCAAACAACACCTGCACCACCAAAGAGAACATCGCAGAAAGAGAATCTTATGGAATTTACGAGAAGGAATAGAAGGTCCACTAAATAGGAATCTCAACCAAAAGAAAGAGGACACAAGTTGAAGAGAAGGGAGAAGAAAAGAAAGGAGAAGAGAAGAAAGGAGAAGAGAAGAAACTAGAAGAGAAGATTCCAGATGTGAAACATCTATGGAAAACTGTCATAAAGGTACTGGAGAAGAGAATAGTTGAGAAAATAAAACTTAATACCTTGTCTAGTTTATATGTAAGGTATGAAGCATCTAATCAGAATTTGATTGAAGACATGATAATAAATCACTTACTTTCTTTTAAGATCTTGTTCGAAGTTGAAGGTAGTATACCTGAGGAACTCTATGAGAAATTAGAGCCGAGGAAAAAACTATCACAGCTAGAAGATGAAGCAATCAGAGTACAAGAAATTGAAGACATGTCACCTATTATTTTCTGTTAAGGAGATGGAGAAGATCTTGAATGCTTTAAAACCTTTGCTGAGAACTAAGTCAAGATTGGTAAAGATAATGGGGAGAAGGTATGATGAAGTGATTGAGGAACACAAAAGGTTGTGGATAAGGTGCTGATGGGTACTGAACCTAAGAAGTCCTCACCACCAAAGGCTACTAAGCCTAGAACTATTGAATAAGGTGAGTCATCAAGGATGTCAGAAATAAGTCTTAACAAATCAATGGGTGAAGACACTAGTCAGTTTGTGAGTACTATGAAGCAACTAGATTTCTTTGTTTCTAGTGTGGTTGTGTCTTTGGAAACCTCACGAATGTCAGTGATCCTTTTGAGAAAGATACCAACATTAATGGAATCATTGTTATACAAATCACTGAGAAAGAAGAGAAGAAAGTGAGAGAAGTTGAGGCAGAAAAAGAAACAGTGAATAAAGTTGAAGAGAAACAAGAAACTCATGCATATGTTTCTTCATATTTATTGTTGGCAAGTGTTGACAAGCCTCTGAGCATTGATTTTAAGAATATGGATGTGGACGAGATGATGAAGTTATCCTACATTTGCATTTGCTAAAGAAAAAGAGAGATTTGAGAACAAAGGTGAGAGGAAGACAAGGGTAATGGAAAGAGTAGTTGATACTTTCAACAAACTCCTACCTATACCTTTTTCTTTCCATTCAAAAGAAAGTGTAGAGAAATTAAACACAATATTGAATGACTTTGATAGTCACTATGAGTCCTTGGAGAAGATCGTTGAAGACAAAATAGAGAAGAGGTAACTCACAAAGAAGTTGGAAGAAATTTGCAAGTCTATCTCATGAGACTTGGGCATATTGAACAATACTATATCTAAGGAAAGGAGTTGTGTATTGCATGGAAGGAAGTTAGACAATTACTATATAAATCCTATTAGACATCTTAAAAACATTGAGGAGATAATAGAAAAAGATAGACTAACTCTGGACAAGATGATGGACACTTGTGAGACCTCCTCATACTCTATATTGGAGTTAGATAGAGAAGTGTCTAGAATATTGGACAAACTAAGTGTTTTGGATACAGATAAAGGGAGAGTTGTTGGAAGATTTAGTATGTTGAAGACTTTATTCACTCCTGAGTTATCAATTATTGAGACCCTTCTTTCTAACATGGAGAAGACAACGCAAAACCTCATCGAACATATGCATATCGAGCTAAAGGAAGTAGAGACATCATCTTTTGCATGGAATGGGCTGATTCATGTGAGTCAGATACTTGTGAAAACTTGGTCAAAGGAAGTGAACATCTTGGAGATCTCCTTCTAAGATGTGCTAAAGATGGTATAATTTTTGGTAAGCAGAGGCATAATTTTTTTATGTATTCTACATTTTTGTATACCTTTTCTATTGATGTCAAAGGGGGAGAAGAGAAGATATGGAAAATTTATAAAGTAGAGAAGATATACAAAAAGGAGATAAAGAGTGTTGTGTATATGCTTTTTGGTATTGACACTTAGTCATTTTTCACTAAGTGTTTCCATCAATGGCAACGGGAGATATTGTTGGCAAGCGGTCCATTCAGGAGTGTTCTGGAACACTTGAGGGTTCTTATTTTTGGCAACACATATGTTATGGATGATCACATAGTGTGAAAAATAGTTTTGGAGTTAAGGACTAAAAAATGGCTAAGTTCAGCAAGCAAAGTTACAACATATAAGAGTACAGTTTTGTTTAGCGATGACAATATATTATTAATAAAGACACACAAGCTCAGGGAAATCTATTTTGGGATATGTGGGAATTTTAGTTAAGATCACTTATGTTTTGGAGTTGATCATACTAAGTGACACTATGATGAAGACTTGCGAAGATAGAGTAACAATGATGCAAGGAAGACAAACATTTGCGATGATTGAGGGAGTATAATGCAAAGTGAAAACATGCTATTTTTTATTCAGATTGTGGATTACCTATTTTTTGATAGTATATGATCACCGAATTGGTAATTTATTTTTCTATAAGCATTAATTCTATTTTAAGATGTAATTGGAAGCCAACTGGATATGTAACAATGTGTATATAGGGAGATATTTTTGAGAAGCGATCAATGTCATGGATGTGTGATAGATTGGTATGGATACGAAGAGTTCAATGGATGCATTGTGATATTAGAATAAGTTAGATGGTAATGCAAACTACAACTGGAGCTATCGAAGCATAACAGATGCTTTTATTGTTCATTCTTGATAAATCATTGTAACATAATCTCATTTATGATTGTATGAGTAGTGTTCTTAGCATACCTTTAATATGATTTTGTATTCCTATAATAGGGAAATGTACTAATGTAATATTCAGCTCCTAACATGGAAAACATACGTTTAGTGCATATTTTTGGGTTCCATCCCCACCAAGTTTTTCTCTTGGCTAGGGTTTCCTTGACAAAAAATTCATGGTGTTATGAGTTGTGTGTTTTTGTTTATATTTTTTTGATTTCAGCAATTACCTGGTTAAGTTGTAATTTACTTGGTTTAAGTTTAAAGTGGTGTAATACTAATTCACCCCCCTCTAAGTATACTTATTTCTAACAAACCATGGGTTCTATCTAGAATAATCATGCATTAAAAAGGCCATTGATATCATCGCTCAGAGTCTTTAGCAAAATAATCTTGGTAGGCTTATCCTAGAGAGTGCCAAGAAGAAGCATGAAGGAAAAGCACCAAAAACAAGCGACAATGCTCATGAATTGATTTCTGTTCACTCTTCTTCAAATGCATGGATCATAGACTCTGGAGCTTCACACTACATGGAAACCACAAGAGATGTTCTTTCTTCTTTGAAATCGTATTCTGGTTCTCCTATTCTTATGGGAGATGGTTCTTCTATACAAGCAACAAGAATAGGGAGGGTAGAGCTTAGAATTGGAAGTTTTGAGAATGTCTTACATATTCCAAATCTTTCCATTAATCTTGTTTTTGTGTATAAAATGACTCATTCTAGCTCTGGTAAGAGAGTTGAATTCACACTAGATTCAGTGAGCATCTATGACATGCAAGATAACTCTATAATTTTTGTTGGTAAAGTGAATCATCAATCTCATCTCTACACATTCTCTAACTATATTGCTAAATCAGATTCTACATTATTACTAACACATGCAAAAGATGAAAGTAAAATTTGGCATGAAAGATTTGGACATCAGAATTTTAGATACATGCAACAACTTAGCAAATAGGGGATGGTGCAAGGATTGCCTACCATAGAATTTTGTGATGGAGTTTGTGAAGGTTGTGCTCTTGGAAAGCATCCATAAGAAAATTTTCCAAAAGGGATAGTACGGAGAGCCTCTTCTCCTGTAGCTCTTGTTCATAGTGATCTACCTGGCCCATTTCCTTAACCTTCTATTAGCCAAGCCACATATGTCCTAACATTCATTGATGATTACACAAGATATACATGGGTGTATTTTCTCCAATTAAAATCTGAAGTGTCTAAAAATATCAATATTTTTAAATCTCATGTAGAGAAGCTATTTGAGCAAATGATCAAGATCCTCTGCACAAATAATGGTGGGGAGTATGTTAAAATTGATGTCAAAAATCTATGTGATGAGGCAGGAATATAGTTGCAGAACACAGTTCCTTACACTCCACAACAAAATGGGGTAGCTAAGAGGAAGAAATGATCTTTGAAAGAGATGGCTAGTTTAATGTTTCATGCTAGGTCCCTTCCCTCTAAATTGTGGGCTGAAGTAATCAAATGTGCTTCATACATACAAAATATATCTCCTCACAAATCTGTGATAGGAAAAACTCCTTTTGAAGCATGGAGCGACATGCAATGAGAATTTATACATTTCCAAATTTTTGGATCACGTGTATGGGCTCACATTTCTATAGGAAAGAGGAAGGATTTGGAACCTCAAAGAAAATAATACATCTTTGTTGGATATCCGAACGGTACAAAGGGCTACAAATTGCTTGATCTTTCCATAGAAATGCTCATCATTGAGAGGAGTATCTATTTTGATGAATTTCACATTCATGCATCTCTAGAGAAAATCAAGGATGATACATACAATCATTCTAATATGAATTTATATTCATCCAAATTGGAATCAAATGAACATCTGCATCCTAATTGAAACCAAATAAAAAGGAGCTTGGCTGATATATATGCTTCTCCTAATTCATTTTTAGCTGATCCAATCAAGCCAATGCATTTTTATGTGATTCAAGAATCTAATCCTCAAACTTCTACAACAACTATTGGAAATCCTCTTTGGGAAGACATTGGATGAGGAGTACGATTCTCTCATTACAAGTCAAACTTGGGACTTAATTTCACTTCCATCCAATCGCAAGCTTGTAAGGTGTAACTGGAGCTACAAAATGAAGAGAACATCAGATGTTCAAGGGAGTAGATATAAATAAAGGTTGGTAGCCAAAGGTTTTGAGAAATTTCATGGCATTAATTATGATGAGAGTTTTGTTCCTGTGGAAAAAATGGACTCCATTAGATTGTCTCTTGCCATTACAACAATAAGCAAGTGGGAGATTCATCACATGGATGTGAATAATGCATTTCTTCATGATGATCTTGATGATGATATCTACATGGAGCACCCACATAGACATGTACATGATGCCTCCTTAGTATGCAAGCTCAAGAAATCACTTTATGGCCTCAAGAAGGAACCTAGAGCTTGGTATGCTAAAATGGATTCTTATCTTTTGTCTCAAAATTTCATTAGATGCAAATATGATCAAAATGTTTGTATGCTGAGAACATATGACTCTTTGTTATTCATAGTAATCTATGTAGATGATAAACTAATAACAGGTGGTTTAGCCAAAAATATTGTTGCAACCAAAGAAACTTTGTATGATCAATTTTCCATGAAAGACATGGGTCTCCTCAACTTTTTTCTTGGCCTTGAAAATAACCAGATTGAATCACATGTCCAAGTTTCTCAATCCAAGAATTCTAGGGATCTCTTACCTCATTTTCAAATGACTAATTGTGAGCCAACCACCACACATTTCATGTTGGGGATCAAGCTTGATGATGGAAATGATACACCACTGGTTGATTGCACACTCTACTATCATCTTATGTGGAGTCTTCTTTATCTCACTCACTCTCATGAAAATCTATCATACACAGTGGGTATTGTTTCTAGATACATGCAGGAGCCTCATGAGCTACATTGGAAAGCTGCCAAGTGTATACTTAGCTATGTTCAAGGAACCATCATCTATGTGATTCATTATCTAGCTATATGTAAAATGGATCTCATTGGCTATACTAATTCTGATTGGGCTGGTGATAGCATTGGTCACAAATCCACTTTAGGATATGTACTTAGTTTGGGATTAGGTCCAATTTGTTGGTCAAGTAAGAAGCAATCTTCCATTGATTTATCCTCTACATAAGCTGAATATAGAGGTGCATTCAATATTACCATTCAGGATATTTGGTTGAAGAACTTCCTCACTGAGCTAGATATCCATTTTCATATTCTAGCTCTCATTTGATGAGAAGTAAGAGTACACTCAAAATTTTTACAGATCCTGTACAATGACAACAAACAAAACACATCAAGATCCACATGCACTCCATCCAATTTTTGATACGTGATGGAGTCATATATTTTCACTATTGTGCTACGTCTTACCATATTGCTGATATATTCATGAAGGAATCCACTGAGAAAAAGTTTCACTTTCTCCGAGATATTCTTTGGGTGAAAGACACTATAATCTAGTAGTTTTCTTACCTTGTTAGAATCTTTTTGAGGGGGGGGTTTGTTCCCACTTTGTTTTTTCCCTCTTTCCTCATTCATTTCTTAGTTAAAATCAAAGGGGGGTGTTAGTGTGTAATTACAACTCCTCATTCCCACTTCAGAATAGGTTTTGTTTTCATTAATCACCATTTTTAAACCTTTAGTCTGAATTGATTTTAATTGATCACCGCAATCTCCTTTTCTGATTGCATGTTAACTTTAACCTCCCTTCTTCGGTGGGTTAACAGTTTGTATTATTATCTATAGGTATTTTTCTATGTAATTAATGAGAGAAATTTCAATACAATAGTAGCTTTGTGCAATTACTTTTTTCATCTCTATTATTTCTTATTTCTTCTATTACTATGTTCATCTTTATTATTTCTGATTTCTTTCTTTCGAGCAAGAGCTCTGAAATATTCACACCCCTCATGTAATGTGCCTATTCAGTGATTGAACTATTGGCCAAGCCTCACTCCCCCCGCCTTAGTACCCACACCTGCCTTGCATGCCCTCTACAGGTTTTGAAAATCTTATGTTCGATGGTTTAGAAAGTGAGAGCGGTGACCGTCAACTTTAGCCCCTAGTCATATGGGATTTCAAACCCTAGTTCTTTCCAACGCAAGGCAGCTTAAGTTTGGTCCTTTTTTATTTGGCAATTTTTTTTTTGGGTGAAGCTAATTTAATTTTACCATGGAATTTTTTGTATGGAGGATAAATTTTGTAAGAAGGGAAAAAATCATTTGCTCAACTTTTACTTAGCAACTCAAAATTGGGTGATTTGTTTTTATAAAAGTGCATATTTTTTGTCACTAAAGGACACACTCATGGACAATCATAATACACCTATAAAGTGTCAAAAACATGGTGGAAATAATTAAAGTGGTGTTGTGCATATTCTGTTTTTCACACGACGTCAATAAAGGTTGTTAATTTTTGTATTCTACAAAGCAATAATTTAAGTCTACTAACATGAATTCTAATGTGACTATACAACCACTAACTCCTTTCAATTATCATGTTTGGAAGTTGAAATTAATTCTTGTATTTAAGAATAAAATCTTATTTAGGGTAAAAATGGGAACAAAAAGGAGCCCAAGGTAGCTAAGGACAAATCATTTGTTTTAATAAGTGTGACCAAGCATTTGGTTTGTTATATTTAAATTTATCCCCTAATTTAGTCTTTCATGTTGAGAACTTAAAAACACCCAACCAAGTTTGGGAAGCTCTCAAAACACTATCTGGGACACTTCATTAACTTAGAACTCCTGAGTTGGAAAATAAACTCCTAGGTCTTAGTCCTTAAGGTTTTTCAACTTTAGAGGACGTCTTCAAAAATTTAAATCTTTAACATTGCAATTAAAATATTGTCTAATTTACAAGAAATATGATCAATTAATCATTTTTGTACTTTCCAAACTAGGTTATGATTTTTTTGTGTTTATCTCTACTTCTGATTCTACTAAAAGAGCCCATGGTACATCATGGACTATGCCTCACTTGATAACTTTATTGTTGATCTTAGAAGGGTGCAAGAAAATTTAATTTAAATGGGTACTTGGGTAAGTGCACTAAGATGGTGAGCCAAAAGGGGGTTATAAGTGGCCACTATTTTTTTTTTCTGAAATCAGGTAAACTTGAATTCAAAGAGAAATTTTAGGGTCATGCACTTAATATTAGGAGTTGTGCAAAGAATAAGAGTTTTTGTAATCTGAATCTAGTTTCTAAACTACTAAAGCTTTTAAAAATGGACAAAATATTAAAAGGTCAAACCCCTTGTGCACAAAGAACTATTACTGATTTTTCAGAAAAATATAGCATAGCTAATTTTGTGCGCTTCAAAAGAGATATATTTAGATCTAGTAGTTTGAAAAACACTTTGGTATAATGATAGGTAAGAGTGAGATCTACAAGTTTTTTATTTTTGTAATTTTTTGTAGAGTATTTTTTTATGATTTTTTTGTGGCTGCATACTGAAAATTTTGTGCTTGTTTGTGTGTTAGGCATAACTTGCACCAAAATAATTGAAAATTCAAATTTTTTTTTTAAAAGTGTATAGAATCAAGTGTAGAATAATAATATGTAATTTTTTTTTTAATTTAGTGAAGTAGATCAAACATTATTCAGAAAATGGTAGACATATGTCTCTAAGGACCGTGAAGACACTGGTAAAAAAAATTAAAGTTTACTATGCTAATGTTCTCCAAAAATAGAAAAAAAATATATGATTATAAAGCTGAGAAGACATGTGAAATTATTGTAGTAATTTTATAGATACCCACTTGATGATGTGTAAACATGATGACACAAAAGTTGAGAAATTGTCTTAGAAGACCAAAAGATGTGTAAAGGGAGAGAAATAGAGAGGAAAAGGAATTCTAAGTCTTAGGGTTGTTGTCCAACCCTCTTACCTAACCATAATGCGTATGCATTCCTTAGTAATAAATAACCCACACAGGGTTTGTAAGACTACTATTCATTTACCTTGGTCTACATAACCATGCGGGTTATGTACAACTCAAAGCATAAGTTTTAGTTCTACAGAAATCACACGATTTCTCAAGGAAAAAACATATACTTGTAAGCTTAGCATACACTACATAGATCTCTCTCTCTCTCTCTCTCTCTCTCTCTCTCTCTCTCAAAGATGTATTTTGCGGGTCATAATTCCTCATAAGACACATTAATACATCCTACAACTTCCTAAGACCTCTAAGAATACATCTTAGCAGACCTAAAGGGTCCTAAGGGATTCTACAACACATTAATGTGTCCTTGGACCCCTTCAAAATCCTTATGATCCTTTATGACCCCTAAGATTACATCTTAGGGATCCTAAGGGGTCTTAAGGGGTGGCAAGGGGTCCTAAGACCCCTTATGAACTGTTAACTATCTGAATGGGTCATTAGTGGTCCTAATGGCTCATAATGGGTCCTAGGATAGGTTAGTGCATCCTAGGATCCCTTATGACCTATGATGACCCATTAGGACCCCTAAGAATACATCTTAGGGATCCTAAGGAGTCATAAGAGTTCCTATGATAGAATAATGTCTCCTTGGACCCCTAATATATATTATCACAGGTCCTATGGGTTCCTAAGGGGTCATAAGTAGTCATAAGGGGTCCTAAGACACATCAATGTGTCAGAGAATCCCTTAAGACCCCTTAGGAAACTCTATGACTACTAATATGTATTCTTAAGGGTCCTAAGGTGCCTTAAGGGGTCTTATGACACATTAATGTGTTCTAGGACCCCTTATGACCCATTAGGACCATTTAGGACCCCTAATAATACATCATAGCTGGTCATAAGGGGTCTAAAGAGGACCTCATAACCAATATGACCCTTTAGGACCCCTAAGAATCCATTTAGGGGTCCTAACAGTTCTTAATGGGTCTTAGGACTCATTATTATTTCATAGGACCCATCATGACCACTTAGAACCCCTACAAATACTTCTTAGGATCCCTAAGGTGTCTTAAGGGGACCTAAAACACAATAATATGTCCTAGGACCCCACATAACCCATTAGGATCCTTTAGGATATGTTAAAATACATCTAAGGAGGTCCTAAAGTGTCCTATGGGGTCATACTAATGACTAATGTGTCCTACGACCCCTTATCACCCTTTAGGATTGTTATGAATACATCTTAGTGCTCCTAAGGTATCATATGGGGTCCTACAATAGATTAATGTGTCATGCGACCCCTTATGATCCCTAAGAATATGTCTTAGAAGTCCTAAGGGGTCCTATAACACATCAATGTAATATAGGGCCCCTTATGACCCCTTATGACCCCTTATGACCCATAAGAATACATCTTATGGGTCCTAATTAATGATAAGGGGTCCTAAGACATATTAATGTTTCCTAGGACCCCATATTACCCCACAGAACACCTAAGAATACATCTTAGGGGACCTAAGGGGTCATAAGGGGTCTTAAAAGGTCCTAGGATTCCTTATGACCCCTTAGGATCCTTTAGGACCTGTAAAAATACATCATAGGGGTCATAAGGGGTCCTATGACATTAATTATTGGATTACTGAGAGGGGGTGAATAAAAAAACTATTATTCTTTAAACTTAAAAACTTAACTCTGGTTCAACTCGGTAGGATAAACAACAATAGCAACCAAATAACCAAACATCTGCAATAACTCAAATAATAACTTGTATAAACAGTAAATAACATACACATTAATGATTAAACACATTTGACACTAGATTTACACAAGGACACCCAATTTGGAAAAACCTCTATGGGAATTTTCACCCACAAATTAAAATAATCTTCTAAAGTATGCTCGCGTAAAAGCTTATCCTGTTAAAGATTACAATACCCATTTGTGAAATGTGACACTATTAGGGGATTTTCCTCAGACCTGTTAATCTCTTCACTTTTTTAGGAGTGGCCTGGTTAGAGGGCTTTGAGAACTCTTTTAGAATTTCTCCTTTCTCAAGGATTTTACAATAAGATTGTTAAGTGCACTAAGTTTAAGAGATTTTGGTGTTATAAATGCAAATAAGAAAGAATATGTAAAATTATCTGTAAAACTATTACTACCTATTTCTTGATAAGATTCCTTATGCGCTCCTTGACTAATGGAAACAACACTTCATTAATCTCAAGCCTAAAGGCATTAGAAATTGAGAATACATTTGTAGCATTTTTTTGTTATAAATTATTTTAGGATAAATCTGTAGCATCAACAATTAGAATTTTATATATTGTGGTATATGTAGATGGAGTCCTCTTGCATTTTGGAATTTTTGATGATAGGTTGTAAAGAATGCTATAGTAAGAGTCCAGAGTCTATATGTAGTATTTTTTAGTTAGTTTTTTCTTCATACTCTGAGGAAGATGATACTTTTCATACGTAAATGATATTTTGTTCATATTGACTATATCTCATCTCTGTATTTCCTTTTAGTTTAGCTATACAATTTAAATATCATCTATAGGTATTTATTGATTTTTTTTTGTAGGTTTATATGTATTGTAAGGAAGAAAAGGTGTGCAGAAACACTTCCTACACTAATCTTGAGAGGACAATTATGCAAATTTCAACTTAAGTATTACAATGATCTCAAGAAATGCATAAAAGCATGAAAAAAATAACAATGAACACATAACATAGTGATTATCATGGGGAAACCCTTACGGGAGAAAAACCCCACACTCAAAAATGTGCATAATGTATTATCAAATATACAAGAGATTACAATACACTTGCAATGCAAGTTCTTACAAGAGCATAACCTCAACTCAAGCTTGGTGGAGGATCCTTCTATTACCATATCTTGCAAAAAAAACTCAATCAAAACAAACTACTCCTCAAGTCCTCACTATATGGGAATTTGACAACCTCTAAACCATTTCTTTATTTCCAAGTCACCTACATGTGGTAGGTGGAGGCACCTATATGTGGAGAACTTTAGAAAGGAGGCTGCCCCAAAGTCAAGGAATTTTGCAACTATCTAGAAAATATTTCAAGGTCATGACACATATTTTCTCAACATTCTCCCACTTTTTGAGCGCCTTGCAAGAGTCAGGGGATCCAAACTACTATGGACTTAACTGTTGGGGCCCGAGAGGCCCATAGACTTCAAACACCATTTTAACTTCTCTATGCTCAGAGGCTTAGTTAACACATCAGCAACATTAGCCAGAGTTTCTACCTTCTCCAACTTCACCTTATCATCCTCAACAATATCTCTCACAAAATGATATTGTACATCAATGTGCTTGGTCCTAGTATGAAATGTCAGGTTCTTTGCCAGCCATATTGCACTCTGACTATCACTATAAATTATCACTGCACTCTATTTGAACTCTACATCTGAACACAATCTCTTGAGCCAAATGGATTCCTACCAAGCATGATTAGCTACCATATACTCTGCCCTTGTAGTGGAGAAAGCGACCACAACCTGTTGATTTCTCATGCAACTAATTGCACCACCCAATAGTGTAAACATATATAAACTGCTAGATCTTCTTCTATCTAGATCTTCCACCCAGTCTGAATCCATATAGCCTCAAATATCTAAGGAATTCTTATTTCTTGTTCCATGAAAATATATAGAGTACTCTGAGGTACCCCACGAGTATCTGGAAAGTTTTTTCACTACATCCTAATGTGCTCTTCCTAGATTCGATAGGTAATGGGAAAGAACTCCCACTACTCGGGCAATGTCTAGTCCTATAAAAATCATAGCATACATCAAAATTAAAACAACACTTTGGTAAGGTACTTGACTCATCTCTTCCATCTCCAATAGGGAAGTAGGACATTGTGAACTTGTAAGCTTTGTTCCCATTGTAAAAACAACACAAAATGGTCTTGAATACTGCATATTGAATCTTATGAGCATCGTACTGACAAAATTACTTTTGCCTACCCAAAGTTTTTTTCTTTGTCTACATCTTATAATCTCCATTCACAAAATGTGCCTTGCTGCACCAAGATCTATAATTTCAAACTTTGCAGAGAGGTGAGATTTAAATTCTGCAATCAAACCTTTTCCTATGCCAATAAATAACATGTTATCAACATAGAAAGTAATAACCAAGAATCGATCATCATCAAATTTGAAATATATGTTAGAGTAATAGTCCTTTTGGGTTATTAATTAAATAATTTTGATCTAATTACTAACTCACCTATTCACTCTAGTTGCTTAAGCCAACCATAGGGTTTCCCTTTTTAGGGTTTCATGATTCCTTTTTAAGGATTCACCTCTTTGTATTCCACAACAGATTGAATCATATTGTAATACATTTTTCATAATAGAAGATTATTTCTTTTGTATGTGCATATGATGCCTTTGGCTTTTTGGCCTCCATAGATTTTTCTCACTTTCTGTTCTTTGCTTCTTCCATGTGACAGGGTTATGCATGTAGGTGTTCTTGGGAGATTAGGATTTCTACCTAATCTAACATGGTATCAGAGCTATCTTGCTACTCTCTATTCATGTTTTGTTGAAGTTTTTCAGAAGCAGGAGGTTTTTTCTATTTTTTAGAGCTTTTTATGTGGATTTAGGAGGTAGGCTTTGTTTTTGGTCACTTTGGACTCAAACGGACATCTCCATTGAGATCAGAGAACCCAGAAACCCCATAATCCATATAAAACTTGTCCATTTTGGACAACGTGGCTCTGAGACAACAAAAATTAAGTTTCTAGTGCCATACAGGCACAGAAACCGAGAAAAAAAACAAAAAAAAAAAATTTTTTTTAATGTTTTTTTTTGCGTTTAAAAATGCTGCCAGTGTATATTGTTTAGGCGCCACCGCTGCACCACTGCGGCCCAGCCAGCGCCCAGCCCCTACCGGCTGCACCTCCCGCTGGCGCTGTGGGCTCCGCCGGCACCTTCAACCCCCAACACCGACTGCAGCTCAACCCTCCTCCACTGGCCCCACCGACCCATCACCACTCAGCCCCCACCGGCCTAGCTCCACTACCACCTAGCCCTGCTCCGCCCAGCTGGCTCCTCTGCCTGGCTCTATCGCTTGTGCGCCACCCAGTAGGTTTTTAAGCCTCGCGGGCCCTTTTCATGCCAAGCAGCAGTCACATGGGTGACCGACAGTTCCACTCCAGACCCTACGTGCACCATGGGCCAGGGTTTTTTCAGCCCCAGGGGCTTAAAACTTTTTTTGGAGCCTTTTTGACCCTCCCTCACTATTTTTTGCTCTATCTAGAGCATACGGAGGTCTTTTTCTGACTTCTCTATATCATCGAAAAGCTCTTTTTGAGCTCTTTTTTATTATGGAGGTTAGGTTTTTTGGTTCTGCTATTTTGATAGTGCTTTTTTTTATCAAAGTCTGATGTTTATTTTTGCCTTCTAGGAGCCATATCTTGCTCATCCAGACTCTTTTTTTGGAAAACTGGATATCGTCAAAAAGCTGGTTCAGTGAGTTTTTCAGTGGCATGGGTCCCTTATCCAGATTTTTCTCTAGGTTCTTTCTCCTTTGAGGTTTGAACTTTCACAGTCTGGTAGATTACTTGGGTTCTATAGGTCCTAGGATCTCTTCTTCTGTTCTTCTGACTCACTCTTCTTTCTGACTTTCTGAGCATTGTATGCTTCTCTTCTATAGCATTCTTTTTTCTATAAATGTACTAAGATAAAGTGCCTGCTTTTGCATATCTGGGATTTCAAGCACCTTGTGTTTGTTTGTACTTTCACTCATTTATAAAGTGCCAGGGGGGTTATGATGTTTTGCATTATGTGCTCATCCACCTTTGTCAAGTGAGTGTACCTTCCATGACATTAGCCCATGCTATGTGTCCATAAAACCACCTTTTATCCTATGCTTGTACTTTTGTTGCACTGTTGGTGTTCCTGATTCTTCTTCCTGCAGCTATTTCTGGCATTGCATTTTAGTGTTCTTGTCACCCCTCTCCCTATTCAGCATTATGGGGGGGTCCACCTATTGGTTCTATTGCTTCCTTGGTTTGGTTGAGTGATCTACGTATTAGTTTTTATTCCTATGTACTAGGTAGATGCAGTGGCTAGGTACCTATGCATTTCGGTGAGATGGATCATCTACTATATAGACACTCATTCATTCCTACTTTTGGAGGTCACCTCTTTGATTGATAAGCCCTTCAGACTTCTTCTTCTCTACCTGATCATGCACTATTTAAGTGGGGGTTCCAGCAGTTTCTTCTGACAGTGTTTGCAGCCTCATGCTTCAGAGATGTTGCATGCTCTTTCTTGTTCCTTTCTTTGGGACTTTCCCTAGATTGGAGGCTTTGTTTCCTTCATCTAGTTCATCTCTTTTTGGGGTAGAGTTTTTCCCACCGGGTTTTCTCTATTTCCCTAGTTTGAAGAGATTTCTTGTACTTCGGTGCCTGATCAGGCCTTTGTTGTCGGGACCCATCTTTCCTGCTTTCTGCACTAGTCTCCTAGGTTTTGGTTCTCCCTAAACTTATCTTAAGGTGGGGTGTTAGAGTAATAGTCCTTTTGTGTTATTAATTAAACCATTTTGATCTAATTACTAACTCACCTATTAACTCTAGTTGCTTAAGCCAACCTTAGGGTTTCCCTTTTTAGGGTTTCATGATTCCTTTTTAAGGATTCACCTCTTTGTATTTCACAACAGATTGAATCATATTGTAATACATTGTTCATAATAGAAGATTGTTTCTTTTGAATGTGCATATGATGCCTCTGGCTTTTTGGCCTCCATAGATTTTTCTCGCTTTCTATTCTTTGCTTCTTCCATGTGATAGGGTTATGCATGCAGGTGTTCTTGGGATATTAGGATTTCTACCTAATCTAACAATATATACATTGATCATATTTAGACCGCACAAATCCCAAAATCAACAGATATGTATCAAACTTATGCTACCACATCATAGGAATCTATTTTAAACCATACAAGGATTTCTTCAACTTATAGACCATATGACTTTTACCTTTGACGACATGGTGCTCTGGTTGTGTCATATAAATTTCTTCCTCCAAATCTTCATGAAGGAAAGTTGTTTTCAGATCCATTTGCTAGATCTCTCAATCGTAAGTTGTTTTAATAGAAAATAAGAAACAAATGGATATCATTTTGGCTACGGGTGGAAATATTTCACCATAATGAACTCCTACAACTTGGGAGTAACCTTTAGCAACCAAACATGCTTTGTACTTATTAATTCTTCCATCTGAACCTATCTTCTTTTGAACACCCATTTATAACCAATGAGCTTTCATCCTTAAAGGAATGGTACAATATTCCATGTATCATTCCTCTTAAGAGTTATCATCTCTTCATCCATAGCTATTGTCCAGGTCTTTGAAACATCGATACCAAGAGGATCATCTACGGGTCTTGGTTTATCCATCTTAGCATTCAAAGAAAATATGCATCTCCAATCACTAGGAAAATATCCATACCTTTTAGGTGGTTTCCTTTATCTAGTAGACCTTTGAAAAAGCTCAAGTTCAGGTTGAAGTTCAAGTTCCTCTTCTTCCTCTGATGATTCAGAACTCGTAGAGATTTCCATGACTTCCTGTCTTTCTAAGGGCGTCAATTAAACTTTCTCTGGTGTAGAAGGTAGTTGAATCACATCTTTCTTTTCCTCTTTTTGTTCTGGCTACACTGTAATAGAAGAAGAATTATTTTCTCTAAAAATAACATTTCTGGAATAAAATACATCTTGTGCACAAGATCCCAAAGCTTCTATCCTTTTACATCATGACTGTATCTGATAAATATAAATTTAACTACTTTGTTATCCAATTTTGTCTGCTTCTCCTTTGGCACATGAGCATATGTTTTGCAACCAAATACTCTCAGATGTCTAAGTGAAGGCTTGTGGCCCGACCATGGTTCCATTGATGTCTCACAATATTTACAAAATATATCAAAATTATTGGAGCAATATTCACCGCCATTATCAGTCCTCAAACATTTTATTTTCTTTTTAGTCTGCAACTCAACCATTGCTTTAAATTCTTTGAAATGACTAAAAAATTCATCTTTACTCTTAAGAAAATAAACCCATGTTATTCTACTAAAATTATCAATAAAAGAAATATAATTAACTAATTTACCAATAGAAGGAACATCAATTGGACCAAATACATCTGAGCGGATTAGATCCAAAACACATGAAGACTTATGAGAACTTGACTAAAATAGAATGTGGTTTTATTTTCCATAAATACAATGCTAAAAAAAAAGAAATTCAAGATTGTAATCATTCAACCCTTGAACAAGGTTCTTATTTTTCAATGATCGTAGACCCATCTCACCTATGTATAGTCAGGTCTCTAGTTCCATAACATTGTCTTCTTTGTATGTAACTATGATTCACTAGACACAACACCCTTGGGTACCCAAGAACCCTAACCATCTAGTGAAAAAGAGACCCTATCCTTTTCCAATGGAGTAATCTTTGTCGTAATCTTATTAGAAGTGCTATTTCACTCAACCGTGCATGCATCAAGCTGGTAAAAAGTACCCAATCTATTTTCTCTTGCTATCACCATAGCACTTCTCACCATTTTCACACGTGCTTCAAATAACTATACATGCACACCCACATCTACTAGTTTTCTAATGGATAACAAATTTCTTGCTAGTCTTGGGATATGCAAGGCACCATCAAATATTCTAGTTCTACCATCAGAAAATTTTACATGAACACTTACATGACCAACAATATCAAGAACAAAGTTACCACCCAAATAGACATTACAACCATCAAAATTTTCATACTTAACACATTTCTATTAGGATTCAGGTGGAAAGATGCACTTGAGTTAATCAACCATGCATTGTGACCTTCACAAGTGGCCAAGGCTACAATAAAAGCATCTCCATCTTTGTTCTCAGACTCAGATTTAGAATCTTGCTTCTTCTTCCTCTTCTTTTCTTCTTTATAGTCCTTTCGGAAATGTTTAGGCTTTCCACAATTCCATAAATTTGCCTTGGACTACCAGGAGATTTTGATCTCCCCTTATTCTTGGAATTAGAATGTCCATGCTGCTTTTTGTTCTTGCCTCTTTCTCTTGATCTTCCTCAAACACTCAAAGCCTATTTTGCATTCAAAGATACCATCCTTCTCATCTCCTCAAAAAGTAGAGAACCAATAACATCCTCCATCTTCAAGGCAACTGAAGTGCTCTCTATGGCTAGGACAAGGTTGTCCCATGAGTCCACAATGAACATAGAAAAATTTGGCACCTTTCTTCTTCAGCCGTTGACACCCCAGTTGAGGTCAACTAAGTCACCAACATATTAAAGCTTTCTAGATGCTCAGAAATTCATCTTCTTCCATTCTCAAGGATTATAACTTCATCCTCAAGAAAATTTTATTCACTATTGATTTTTCTTGATAGATCTCACTAAGATTCTTCCAAAGCTTCTTCGCAGTAGACTCTTCAAGCACATTAATCAGAATTGAGTTTGCAAGACACAATCTTATGAGACATATAGCTTTTTTATCCATTATATTATATTGTGTAGCTAAAAATGAATCTATAGGCCTCAACATATTCTCATCAACCGCATTCCATAGATCCCCATTAATAAACAAATATTCCATCTTCAACTTCCACATCTTAAATTTAGTGCAAGAAAACTTCTCTACATCAATCCTCCCTGATATGCTTACCATCTTTACAATCCTGCAATACAAAGATGAAAAAAAACTCTGTACAAGCTCCCACTCAAACCTTGATTAGCTCAAAAAACCATGTACTCAACAAATAGAATCAAAACTGGATAGGCTCTGATGCCACTTGTAAGGAAGAAAATGTGTGCAGAAACACTTCCTACAATAATCTTCAGAGGACAATTATGCAAATTTAAAATTAAGTATTACAATGATCTCAAGAAATGCATAAAAGTATGAACAAAATAACAATGAACACATTACACAGTGATTATCATGGGGAAACCCTTACGGGAGAAAAGCCTCACACTCTAAAATATGCATAATGAATTGTCAAATCAACAACATATTACAATACACTTGCAATGCAAGTTCTTAGAAGAGCATCACCTCAACTCAAGCTTGGAGGAGCATCCTTCGAGCACCCTATTTTGAAAACAAAACTCATTCATACAAACTCCTCCTCAAGCCATCATTATATAAGCATTTCACAACCTAGAAACCATTTCTTTCTTTCCAAGACACCTACATGTGATAGGTGGAGGCACCTACATGTGGAGAACTCTAGAAAGGAGGCTGCCCCAAAGTCAAGAAATTTTGCAACTATCTAGAAAATATTGCAAGGTTGAGACATATTTTATCCACATGTATTGCACATATAATGGTTAAATCATATTATTTTAATTCTTAACATCAAGTTTCCAAGTCATATAGTGCTATTATTGAGCCTTATCCTCCAATTTTTTTATTTGGAACTTATATCTACATGCTATGTTAATTGAGAATATCTTTTCTTTTTTGGCTTTGACATAGATACCACAACCAAGAGGTATTTTATGTTATAAATTCATTCACGACCAAAACAGATTTAAGAGATGATCTAGATAGTATTATGTGTGAGTTAGAGAGCATTTATAGAGGATGACAATGCCAACTGTGACGAACAAATATTATAAGGAAATGAAAAATCACGAGCAAAGAGAAAATTGAGGGAGGAAAGTCCAATGAGTTAAAGACTCACATTGAACATGTTACCAGAAATACTCAAGAACTTAAGCAACGAGAGTATGTTCAAGGAAAGTGGGATTTTCCTAGTAAATTTATTGTTATGGACACCAAGTCTACACAGAAAATAAGATTTCCTAGACAGGATGGTAGGGCTCCTTCGAGATGATTAATGCTTACATCTGGATAACTAAGATTTATTAGCAAACAAAAGACACGCGAAACTATCCCAGTCAAAGTATTGTTTTTTAACACAAAAACCTGAAGATGAGACAGATTTCCTAAACGGAAAGGTATATTACCCATTAATCTAATGCTTTTCAACATGAAGAGGAGACAGACTTCCTAAACGGAAAGGTATATTACCCATTAAGAAAAGGATGGTTACACAAAATACTCGATATGACTCGCAAACCCTTCTCTATACAGTTGCACTCAAATTGGTCTGCTCTACATTGTTGGTGTAAGAAGTCAAATTCATTCCCACTATATGGCCGGTGACATAATTATAGAATATACCTTCCCATGTGGAGCAAAAGTTGCTTCCATTAACCCATGAACTCAAAATTCTATCAGCGACATTCAAGGCTGCTTTGAACGAAAGAAAAGCATGGGATTCCTAGGAAGGACACATGATTATACCAATACATGGTTTCGTAAAAGGGATTATGAAAAATGCACTGATAAAGGAAAAGTTAATTGGAGCCCCAACCATGGCTTGAATGCGGATAGGAAAGAATCTGACTTTGAGAGTCATACTTATAGGATAACCTCCCCGGAGTGTAAATGGACCTCCTAATTACAGAGGAGAATATTATTATTTATGAAATAAAAATATTCATTTAAAATACAAATAGAAAGAGGAAGACATATGCATATGTGTATGTGTGTACATGTGTGCGTATATATATATGTTATGTTACTAAATTTCAAATTTTATTTTTTTGTCTTTTCGTTAAAAATGAAATTTACCAAATATTAAAATAATTGTTAGGTTACTAAAAAACTTATTGATTTGTGGCCAAAAAGATAATGTAGGGAATTGATATCATTAAGAGGGAAATTAAAACTGCAAGTGGATGCATGTCTTCCATAGTTGTGCATGGAGTAAAAGGCGTGATAAGTGATTGAAGGTCGGTATTGACATGATATTGGAATGAACAAGCTAAAAATTTGTAAAAACAAATAGGAAGGTGAAGTTTGAAAAAAAATGAAAAGAGACAAATGGTCAAAATGTTTTCAATCATTTTCCAGCATTATGCGAGTCAGGCTTTTTGTCGATATGCACTAGTATGTCATTCACTTTCTATAAGGAAGACCTTTTATATAATTATGCAATAGTTTGTTTAGGATATAGTATTGAGGACATGATAGAAAAGTAATATACTGTGTAAAAGAATCCAAATTATAAAGCTAAATAACAATATACTAAAATGAAAATTTAGTTTAGAAGAGATAAACTTCAATGAATAAATATACTAGATATCATAAAGATAAAAAATGAAACATTAGAATTGTTTAATAAATAAATAATGATTTATTAAATATGTAGGAAGAAATAGAAAAAAAATACATTTTTAGGATTTTTATTTTTTGGTAACATAAAATTCTAGGAGAAGAATGCAAAAGAAATATACAATGATTTCAAAGTGTATAGCAATTTGATATAATCTAATATATTCTCAATCTTGAAAATTTCAAATAAATTAGACAGGATGATAATTAAATTAGCTTAGTTAAATAATTAAATTTTAGATGGAAACAATATTTTAATTGCGTATTTCAAGGATAATTTAGTATTGCACCTAGTAGAAACAACGTAGATGAAACAAAATCATTTTTTTCAAATGGATAGCTTTTTGATTGCTATATAACGTACATTTTAGACATTTAATTTTTAGGAAGTCTTGGTATTTCACCCCTTTGAGCATCACCTAGATGCAATGAGTGCTAACTGTTCCATTTATTCTAAAAAGTGTTGAGTTCTTGTGAACCACTAGGGGAGAGGACCCAGTAGTTGAGCACGTTCCAATGGTTGTGATAGTAGTTCTTAACTTAATACCCATAGTTGTTGATTTAATATCTAATATTTTTGACAACATTGTACCAATGGTTGTGAC
>MU227602.1:1131392-1169673 GCA_018584345.1 Thuja plicata | reverse complement strand
TTTCCTAGTGCAATCATCAAGAAAAGTCACAAAATAGTTTGCTCCACCAAGAGAACTTACCTCGGTAGGACCGAAGACATCGGAGTACACCAAGGCCAATGGAGTGCTCTTCTTGTCATGCCCGGACTGTGAGAAATTAACCCTCTTTTGTTTGCCAAAAAGACAATGTTCACAGAATTCCAAATCAAGAGATTTGAGTCCCGATAGCTGTCCTCTTTCAATCATGATATCTAAACCTTTCTTGCTCATGTGTCCGAGCCTTCGATGCCACAAGTCTGAATTGGAGTCTACAATTGCCATGGCAGCTCCCACTTCACCATGACATTCTACAACATACAAACTACCGACTTTGTCTCCCTTGGCAACTAACATGGATCCTTTAGTAATTTTCCATGAATCGGTAAGAGTAGTCAAAAAACCTTGCTTATAAAGATGACTTATAGAAATCAGATTTCTCTTCAATTGAGGGACATGATGTACATCTTTTAACAATAAATTGTAACCTCCTTTTAAGGACAGCAGTATATCCCCTTTTCCCATAATAGGACATGCTTTATTATCACCCAAATAAACATCCCAAACATGCCTTCTTGATAATTCATAAAGAAAGAATTACAAGGAGAGGCGTGAAATGAAGCACCAAAATCAAAAATCCAAGAGGCAGATGTATCATCACTCGTAGAAAGTATCAAGACACTATCATCTTTGTTACAAGTGAAATTGGCTTCGCTGTCCCGCACTTTGTCTTGTGCCCGTTTGTACTTTCTACAATCCTTCTTCACGTGGCCAGGCTTTCCGCACAACCCGCAGTCTCCACTTTTCTCCTTGGACTTCGATCTCTTAGTTGATTGAAATCATCTATGAGAATTATTTCTACCTCTGTTTGGATTCCTACCTCTAGTCTCGGTGCTGACAACCGTCAATGCTTCACGGGATGTAGATTCATTATTACTTCTTCTCAAATCTTCATTGAGAAGGATCGCTATAACTTCATCATAAACCAACTTCTTCTTGCCGGGAGATGATGTGCTGATTGAAGTTACCACCGTATCCCAGCTTGGTGGTAAAGAACATAACAACAAAATAGCTTTGCCTTCGTCACTTTGAGGCATGCCAATTGAGTGTGCTTGACTAACCAAAGTATTGAATTCATTGAGGTGACTGGCTAAGGCTCCACCTTCTTTCATTTTGAGATTATACAATCTCTTCATGACGAAAACTTTATTGGATGCGGTAGCCAATGCATATGTAGTTTTTAGCTTATCCCACACCGCCTTTGTTGTTGATTCATCTGCGACATTAAATAGCACATCTCCGGACAGCGAAAGAAAAATCGTAGCTCTTGCTTTCTTGTCCAATTCATGCCACTGTTCATGAGTCATATTCTCTGGTTGCTTCCATTTCCCTTCCAAAGAAAGTGCCAAGTCTTGCTTAATGAGCAAAGATTCTATTTGAACCTTCCATAATCTGAAATTCTTTCCTGTGAATTTCTGCACTTTGTAATCTTCCATCATTTTGGAAATTCTCCACCAAATCTCTAATCAGCTGTAAATCCCAGCTCTGATACCAATTGTGAAAATTAATTGAAAGACTAAAGATGCAGACAATACACAAAACACAAGAACACAGAGTTTTATCGTGGTTCGGCTGTAAGCCTACGTCCACACTCAGCAGGGAATCCTTTATTAATTCTGAAAACCAAAAGTGATTACATTGCAGCAGCTGATGATTTTATAAAGACCTCTCAATCAGAAGATGAAGAGGCAGAAAAGGGAGGGAAAAGATAATAAAATACAAATTACAAAAATATGCAACTGTTGGGCTTCACACACCCAACAGTTATCTTGTCAAAAATATATGCTGGGAGAAATGAGTGTTTGTGGGAAAATCTATTTGTCTAAATGTATTATTGTCATAAGGTGTCATGTAAAAAATTGTTAAGATACCCTTCAAGATATCAATGTTTTCATTTTGTAAAGTGATTGATAGTGTTTGGGAGGCTTTTAAAAAAGGCTAATTCCAAATAGTGTACAATCACGAAGTTGACGAATGTATTGTACCTGAGTTATTGTAAGGGGTGCATTATTGATTGTACCTGACACCCCAAAAGTTTTTGGTTTAACTTATTGATGAACCATGTATTCAAAAAGGAGTCCTATAGAACTGGTGAGTACAGCAGCTGGGCACCCATGCATCTCGGTAGATGGATTTCTTTTCATATGGACTCAATAATCACGTTTCATGCAGGTGCAAATGGAGAAAATCCCAAAGTGATGATGGTTTCCCTCCAATGATGATTTATGGTCATTAGAACCAGTAAGTGCTTGGTTTGTGGTAATCTTGAAACCATTTATTGTGAGGTTAGTGGTCATCCTTAAACCAATTTCTTATTTCATGTGTGAGGTTTGTGGTGAGATAAAACTACTTGAGTGCAAAGTTTGTGGTGACTGAAAAAGTACTTCAAACTTGCACATTAGTTAGGGGTAATTTGTGAAAACCCAAGAGTGATTGGGAAAACAATGTAAAAATTTTGATAAGTGAATTGTAAATGGGTACCTAACAAGGCTATAATCCAGGACCCATCATTTCTAGATTATGAGGGGATATCTAAAATATTTTGATAATTAATTTATGGGGGGATGTTGGAAAATAAATTAATTACCAACTACTCCAGCTAACTAACTGCAAGTCAAACTAAGCAACTAATTTAGAAACTTCTAGCACCATCCATACTATGCTATGGAGTATTCTAGAGCATATTCTGGAGCATTCTCAGACCTCTATAAATATGGGCATTATGTAAGTAGCCTAGTATCATATCTTTATCTGATCATTTGTGATCAATAAAGTCCTTCATTGGTTTCTCTTCCTCTGTGGTTTTCCTCCTTGCTCTATTTTTTTTGCCCCTATTTTTTTCAACATAAATTCTCTGTGCATTTTTTTCTCCCTGTGAACCGCGCCTAGTCTTCCTCTCTTCCCACTCTCTAATTCACCGCAGTAGTTGTAGTTTTGTACTATACAAATTGGCCACATTTAAATGTTCACCCTTCTGGACTATATTCTTCCTTTTGTTGTGAAACCAGTAGTATGCGATGATGTAAAGATGGGTAGGATTCATTTTTTTGTGCCTTGTGAGTTGTTATTCTTTTTAATCTAATTAACAACTATGCAGATAAGGTCACTCCATTGAAAACGTCATTACTATTGGAACTATAGTATAAAAATATAAGTATATATCCCCAGTGCGACAATAGATAACTTAACTCCCAAGTCATTTGCAAAATCAGGGGAGGAGGTGAAAAACATGTTGGAATCATCATTTTATATAAATATTATATTTAATGTTGCATAAAGTGAAGTGTGTTCATGCATAGATGGTTCAGACAGTAGTTTGCCTGTAACAATTCCTTGGCCTTTAACGAATTGTTTCATGCATCAATTTTTTTTTTAAATGTTATTATTTTTGTCCAAATTTTCTTTTATTTGTATGAGTGTAGTTGTTTATGATCTATATATTTCTCTATTCTGTACGTAGCTAATTATCAGGATTAGATCGACTAGTCTGAATTAACTGTTCATAACTTTGATGGAAATCACCGTAGCAAGTGGGTTGTTCTTCAAGTTGTGTCATTTTATACAATTAGAATACCAATATGGGTATGTATATATATTGAAATATTTAATGTTTGTCTTTCTTGCATTCTATTGAGACATTGAAAAGGTTGTGGAGTACATTATGTGAGTAAGGTAATTAAGAATAACTTTATATAATGGTGATTATTAAAGTTTAGCAGACTAGTGATGTAAGGAAATATATGCCTTGTTAGTTGTGTATATGGTGTGTATTCTATATGGGAGGGTGCTGAATGTGGAGGACCAGGGGAGGGTAGAAATGATCTGTTACACTTCTGCCTGCCAGTAGAAACCTGGTGATTAATAGCATTGGCCAAAGCATTTTTGCATATGCATTTTCTTATATGTTGGTTGTTTATCTATTCCTCTGCCACATCCGTGCTTGTTCTACTATTAGACATAGGTGTTAGAAGATATGTTCATGGATGCACCAGATCCATTTGACTCCTCAGTGTCGGTTGCTAGCCTTCTCAGGCAGGGTTAGTGTGTTCTTCATATTTGGAAGAAGCCCAGGGGAGCTAACCACTCTGTGGTTGGGTGATAAAAGCACCCGAGCCACACTCCCATCTCATGATAGTGGATTGAAACATGTCAGATGGCTTAGGAGACATGGAGATACAGATGGATAGAGGTCCAAGGTATATTTAATTTTGGTATTATGTATAAATTTTCATAGTTTTATTCTCTTATGCTGCATCCATGTACTGAGATGTATTAATGTTGGGCGTGTAGGTCGACATCCAATCGCTTTATGTATGACACTTAATGAATTAAAGTATTATTTTGTACCCTTTTATTTTAATGAAGTTTAAACATGTAGGTTGACCTCCTTAATGTATTTAAATAAAACATTCATTCATTCACGTGATGATTTGAACATGCATCTATTAAGACATCTTTATGTATAAACTATTCTTGTTGTTCTAGATTATTTCAATGTGTAGGTTGAAATCTTGTGGAAGTTCCTTTCATTATGAATATTTATTGGGTTGATTAGTCTATGTGTATTTTCAAATGTATTTTTCTTGTCGATATTTCCATAATTTATGATGTATGTGTGACATGACATCTTTGAGAAAATGCACTCTTTACATGTGGTATGAGATCTAAGTTTAACTCTGGGGCTTTGGCCTACTGCTTGCTAAAGTTGCATATTTTTGTGTGTGTGTAGGATCTAATCTATCATCATGAACACTAAAAAAAATAACAAGGTTGGATCTAGCAATGGTCAGATTGACCAGCCCAATCAAAGGCAAGATCAGATTGTAGCTCTTTTGACCTAACATGGGGACCTCCTGCAACAACAGGGTGCACATATGGATCACCTTTAGAATGATACGAGGGGCAGGCAGGATGAGAAATGTCTAAATGAAGAGCAAAGGAAATTGGAGGAGGATAGGAGGATAGAGGAGCAACAGAAAAGAGAAGTTGATCTTCGGGCTGCAGATGTTGTCAGAAATAGAGGCAAAATAGCTAAGGAGCTAAGTAAAGACCTGAAAAAGGTCACACCTCCTACATTTAGCGGGAAGACTCTTGGGGATGATGCTGAGGCATAGATTATCTCCTTGGAAAAATATTTTCATGTCTAAAATTTTTATGGGCAATCTAGGGAAATGTGGGCTACTTTTTAGGTGACAGGTGAAGCTGCCACTTGGTGGGAGAATGTAATGGTGGAAAAGAAACTTTAGCCAGGAGAGATATCATGGGAGCAATTCTTGCAGTTGTTTTACACTAGATGGTTACCTCATTTATTCTTTGACCGAAAGGTGGCAGTGCTTCAGAAGTTAATCCTGGGAGTCTTGACAGTTACTCAATATCATGAGAGATTATGTCATTTGGTGAAGTATGTTCCACAGTACCAGCAAGACGAACGATTTAGGACTCGCAAGTTCATATAATGGTTACATCAAGAGGTGGGTTCCAAATCTTAAATGCATGAGCTGGAAACCATGGATTTTGTACTCAGAAAGGCTCTCAGACAAGAACAGAGGTTACAGAGTCTGTCCAAAGTGAATAGTAATCTGAAATCTAATGCCAATCAGGGTTTTAAAAGGAAGTACCAAGATAATAAAGAAAATTATTGTGGATGCCAATAGATTTGGAACATGAGGGGAAAAGGACAAGGGAATTCAGGAAGGAATTCTATAGGAACTCACAGAACCAAAATCTGAACAAGGGAAATAACAGGGATTCTAAGACAAATGGGAACAGGAGGGACAAACCAGAAGGAAAATAAGGACCCTGAGATGGATGTTTCATCTGTGGAGGTGATCACTTTACTGGTAGATTTCCACAACGTTCAGATTGTAGAGGTCTTGAGGCACAACATCATATTCACGCAACTATTGATCACAGACATGCAGATTTTTAGGATACCCCTATTCAGATGACTGGTAAACTTTCTGGTCAGAATGTTTCAATTTTAATAGATACAGGAGCTACTAAATTCTTTGTAGATCCTATATTTTTATCTAGGCTTTCAGTTAGAGCAGGATTTATTGCTGAACCTTGGATTAAAGCAATGTTTATCTTACAGCGAGTTAGAACGTCCTCACTTTCTCATGCAAGTAAATCTTTATGTCGCCCCTTTTGGATCATATTATGTTATATTAGGCATCAACTGGCTAACTGACCATTAGAACATTGTAGATTGTAGAGATAAGTCTGTTGTATGCTATGATGATGTGGGAGAATGTGCAGTAATAAGGGGTGTGAAGCAACCTATGCAATTGAGGCAGATTTCTGCTATGCAATTAAAAATGCCAAAGAGGAAGGGGTGTATGTTATATGTAGCACATGTCAAGGATATTGACACAACTCCTAGTGTGGATGATTTTTCCTTAATACAAGAACTTGAGGATCTATTTCCAGAAGAATTTCCCGAACTTCCTCTGAAGAGAGAATTTGATTTCTCCATTGAATTGATGCCTAGAACTGAGCCACAATCTAAGGCTCCATACAAAATGGCTACTACTGAGATGTATGAAATGAAGGTTCAACTCCAAAAAATTTTGGACAAGGGGTTCATACACCCTAGTGTATCACCATGGGGAGCCCCAGTGATCTTTGTTATGGAGAAGGATGGTACCTTGTGACTGTGTATTGATTATAGAATGCTCAACAAAGTGACCATCAAGAATAGGTATCCCCTTCCATGAATAGATGAGCTATTCAATCAAATGAAAGGTGCGACTATGTTTTCTAAGATCAAATTTGAGAGTTGGATATCATCAGCTCCAGATTAAGGATGAGGACATATCTAAAACTTCTTTTAGGACATGGTATGGGCATTATGAGTTTGTTGTTCTACCTTTTTGGCTTAACAAATGCTCCTTCCGCTTTTATGAACCTTATCAGCAGTGTATTCAGAGACAATTTAGATAATTTTGTGGAGATCTTTATTGATGAAATTCTAATTTACTCTAAGAACATGGAGGAGCATGAAGAGCACTTGCATATAGTCTTACACCGTCTTTGGGACAAGAAATTGTATGGTAAGCTATTAAAGTGTTTGTTTTATCATAAAGAGATTCACTATTTAGGGCATATCATATCTGCAGATGGAATTGCTATAGATCCTACCAAGATTATGGCTATTCTTGAATGGCCTGCTCCTAGCAATGTGAGTGAGGTTCAAAGTTTCACGGGGTTGGCTGGTTACTACACAAAATTTATGGAGGGATTCTCCAAGATTGTTTCTCCAATTACATCCCTTCAGAGGAAAGGGAAAAAATATGAGTGGATAGAGGTATGTGAGAAAGCCTTTCAATTATTGAAATAGAAGCTCACATCCGATCCCATTTTGGTTGTACCTAACCCTAATGGTCAGTTCACTATTATTATAGACACATGAGGTGAGGGTTTGGGTGGTGTGTTGATGCAAGATGAAAGAGTAGTGGCTTATGAGTCATGGAAGTTAAAACAACATGAGGTTAATTAAGCTCCACATGATCTAGAATTGGCTGCTATTGTACATGCTTTACAGATGTGGAGGCATAACCTATTTGGTAAGCCTTTTGAGCTGAAGACAGACCATATGGGACTTAGATATATTTTCATGCAGCCCAATCTCAATACCAGGTAGAAATGTTGGTTAGATTTTCTGAGTGAGTATGATTTTAGCATTGAATACATTAAAGGGAAAGAGAATAGAGTGGCAGATGCTATTAGTAGGTGAAGGCACATTTCTTCTATCTCTACCTCTAGGACACGCCTGAGAGAGAAGGCATTAGTAAAGGTTAAATGTGAAGGTTAAATATATAAAAATAAAGTAATTGATAGAAACTTTCTTTACTCATACACTTCCAATGAAGTGTACTACATTCATAATCTTTTTTCTACATCAACAAAAATCCCATCCACGTTCTCCCTGCATTCAACACACACATTACTACAACTAGGAATGACTTTTCTTTATACAAGAGCTACAACAAGCAATTGGGTCAGCCTGTTAAGACTTCCCCAATACACAAATAAATATAGACCTTTTATAGATACACATGGTACCTTAAACAAGTAAACATTAAATACAAATCATTTTTTATGCTTCAAGATCCATAAATTACACTCACTATCCTCTGAACATATTATCTCCTCTGGTGGGTTCCAAATACATCTTCGGAAGATCACACACCATAGCTGATATCACCAAGAACCCAGCGACCCAAGAATCACAAGTAACATTTTGAAACATGTCTTCTACCATGCCTCAAGCTCACATACCATGAAACATGCTTGCATCCAAGTTATCCCAAAAACACAGAGACTAACTATGTCATCATTCTTTGTCACTAGTCTGTAACCAGTTTTCACCTAATCTGCCATAACTAATTCAAACAACTAGATAATTATATGTGACCTAATACATAGGGTCTATACTCCTTTTACATGAATGTAAGCTTGCATACTCTGACACACCGTACACTATCTGTCCTGCCCTTTCATAAATTCTTGTTCGTGTCTTAAGCAGTCTATTTGAGACTCCTAATGAAACCAACTGAAACATATGTTTTTTATTAGGAGAAATATAGGTTTCAAAGGGACCCCAAAACTCTATACAAGAATATTTTGAAGGGGATCTAGAACCCCACCAAGGAAAAACGCTGTAAGATATAGGATAATGTTAATAAGTAGCCGAGAGTTAGCAGAAAGGCAATAGCAAAAAATGAAAAAAAATTAGCAAATCACTAGCTACCTAGAAAATAGAAAGCAAGGCCAAAGCCTCACATAAAAGATATTTTATTCCAAAAAGGGATAAATTGGGTGCTTAAAGGGGCACCCCATCTCACTCCTAACCAGAAATAACCACAGACTAAGTTGGGCACTTGAAAACTGTGAGCATCCATCCAAGCATAAAAAAGAAGGTCAGTAAAGAACCAGCTGAAGAACCATAATGAGGTTTTGAGCATGGACCCCAAAAGCATCGAGGGGAATAGGAAGGCTCCTAAAACAAACAAAATTAAAATATTTCTCAATAAGAAACTAGCTAAAGGGTTTTTTGGGGCTCCCAAAAAAACAATAAAACATTTTCCAAACTAGGGAAACCACGGGGTTTTGAAAGCTTCCCAAACCTTGAAACCTACCTAAAAGAAAATAAATTTAGAAAAGATCCCAAGAACAAGGATGGAAACCCTAGTTTTTGTATGGGTTCCCCACACCCAATAGTAGCCACGAGAAATAGCTTTCCAACCACTAGCCCAAAAAACTCCAAGAATTAACCACTCTAACTCAGTAGGAGTGACACCCACCTCAATAGGGAATAAGGACAACAAACCGGCCAGAAGGAAGCGCCAAGCTCTCCCAAACCCCAATATTGAGAAACCATGATCAACAAAAACTCTCCTCCAACAACTTTCTAGCACCCCCATATGGTATGTCTTCACCTCAAAAGAAGAAGCCTCCAGCTCAATAGATAAAATAGGAGTGAAAGAAAGAAGAGAATAGGGCCAAACCTGAACCAAAGTTACCACAAACCTCTCTACCTCCATAGGAGAGGGATCCACCTCTATAGGAGTCCAAGGGGGAAGGGAAGAAGAGATGCATTCAGAAGCCTCAAAAAGTTTCACTAGAAAAATACAGGATTCAAATGGAGTCGCCAAAGATTCCTCTATAGAGAATCCGTGCTCCATAAGAGGAAGGTGGAAGGCATATGAGAAGAAAAACAAAAAAGACATCTAAGAAAAACATTCTAGAGAGTCCCACACCAAAAGAACCTAGCCTTCAAAATCTCTCTACAAAAAAATGAAGGGTCGTGGAAAGGACCGGGCAAAAACTAACCTCTTGCTAGTACATGAGACACACGACCTTCTAGGAGAGAACAACGAAGAGGGAAATGGAAGGGGTTCAAAGAGGCCATAGAATAGCAAAGAAAAATCTCAAACCCCATCCACCAGAACATCATGGACGACCAATAGCACCACCACACATCTTCCAAAAGTCTTTTGGAGCCTCGACTTCTCCATCTAGCTCATTATCTAAGTCATCCCCCAAAAGATCTAAGACAAAAGAGCCTTTGCCCTACTCAGAAGCTCTACGATTTGAAATCCCTCCTTTCCAGCTGCTCCTAGTCATTATCCTTCTCATCAAATTTTACCCAATTGAAATATATGTTGACATCAATGACAAAACATGAATGTCAACACCTCAAACATCAACAATTCCAACAAGGTAGAGGAATACTCTGTATTATTTGTAGAGATTTTGTTGTTTGTGAGAACAAGACCATATGGCTTGTCAACCAAAGGTGCATTATGTAACATTTATTACTAAGGTACTCTTTCTTTCCTTTGCATGTTTTCTCTTAATAAATCATGGGGACTATTCATCCGGTGCCTTTTCATTTTTGTTAATCAATGTTTCCCTTGTTGAATCATTATATGTCTGGTCCAATTTGTTTATGTGGATGTAATTATTTTCTATTTTTTTGGGTACAGTTTTTATCATGGTAGTTTCTCCCTCCTCATGATGTGTTAGCATAAAATCTATATAATACATTAGTTAGTTTGATAGTTACCTGTAGTCGGTTGGTAGCAACCACATTCCACAATCATTTTCTATGTTCTTTATATGCATATTTTTTAAGTGAATAGAAATCATCGAATCATATTTTGATCTTCATTCTGGTATTAGAGCAAGCTTGAATCTAGTGCAGAACGTGTAGGTTAGTAATGAAGTGCCAAATAGAAGTTTTTTTTTGGAGAGCCTCATGAATTATTTTGGTGGTGAGGCCCCTATTAAAGTGATAATTCATGGCATCTGCTAAAAAATTATCATTGACACTGTCACCTCCCTGCACGCCCCTGCACACAACAAATGTTGCCTGTGAGATTTTAATGGTGGGTGAACAATTGTGGTATGTTCCTTGAATGAAGGTGTGAGGGAATCATCTTATTCATCATCATTTCATTTATGTGCATTCATAATGAGATTTGTTTTTGCATGCTACGGTTTATCATTGTTTCAGTTCCGTGTATTCGTAAGGAGCTTTGTTTTTGCATCCTATGATTTCCATCCTTTTTAATTCTTGATTGCTACTGATAGAATATAATCTAGAAGTCAGTGCTCTCTATCTGTTGGAAAGGCATTTTGTTTGCTGTGAATTTCAACTCTTCTTGATGATGCTTGTAGTGTTGAAAGTAATCATGGAGTGCAACGTACAGTAACTGTTAGGAGAGCTACTTGCGGAACCGCTTTCCAAATGTCAACTTACAGGAGAAAAAATATAAATTTCAAACTACTAAGATGCATAGGAAAGCAAAGAACAAAGAAAACAAAATAATGCACAAAAGATAAATGCATGAGACCAGATTTAACGTGGGAAACCCTTTCAGGTAAAAACCCACCACACAAGAACCCCACCAACTCTTTGTATTACAGTAATCAATATTGCATACAATGAACAATGGATTCTTGCACAGGCTCAAAGGCTCAGATTGTCATTACAATCAACCTCACACTTCACCATACAGCCCTACATTCCTAATGAATCCCATGGATGTTTATACACTCTGTGATTCATTAAAGAATTTGGTAGAACAACTGCCGCTCCATGAAACGGTTACTAGCAGCCTTGGCACTCCTCCAGTCGATAGTCCCTTCACCATCGGGTCACTCCCTTCGCCTCGGACACTCCCTTTGGCACTTTTACCTCCGTCGAGTGATTACCTCTGGGTGACCTTTTACCTCTGGGTGACTACCTCCGGGTGATTACCTCCAAGTGACTACCTCCAGGTGACTACGTTTGGGTGACCTTTTACCTCCGGGTGACTACCTCGGGTGATTACCTCTGGGTAACCTTTTACCTCCGGGACCTTTTACCTCCAGGTGACCTTTTACCTCTGGGACCTTTTACCTCTAGGACCTTTTACCTCTAGGCTTCGCCACACTCCAGCCGTATGAAATCACTCCACCGTACCTCCATCCTTCGCCATACGGGAACTCCTATTCCCTTCAAGCTGTATGTGACTCCTCTTTTCCATTCTCTTCACCAGACGGTGACTTTCTTCTGTACAGTGAAAGACCATACTTCATTATCCCAGTTCAATCTCGCACTTGATGAAGTACGGAGTTAATCAACATGGCTAACATGAAAGAAGAATCCACACCTTTACCGAGGACCCCGTTGAGCCCTCAAGATGTCAACATCTTCAATCACATGAAGATAAACATCTTCAATCAGTATTTTAGCAATTGTGAAAAAATCCTTCTGCCACATCAAGGTTTCACCTTCCACCATCTGCAATACTGATGAAGACCATTTTCTACGTCACTGCCAACAACCCCCATTGAACTATGGTGATGAGTTACACATGACACGTACGTCACTGCCACCAACTCCTACCCTATTGTAGTGTCAAGTCACACATGGCATCATGATCACCATCTTCCACATGAAGATTGAATTATTCCAACCAGTCATCATGAGATGACTGATTAGCCAAAGCAGCACCACTGACATCTTTACTGTCACTATCAGAAGACTCAAAATTAGAAGAACTCTCCACTTTCTTCTTTTTCTTCTTCTCTTTGTAATCCTTTCGGATATGACCAGTCTGCTCGCAATTCTAGCACTTTGCTTTGCATTTCTCCTTGTCATTGTCCTTCGATTGGTCTCGGACAACAAGAGCCTCCTTAGCCACCTCAGAAGATCTCCTTCGCATCTCCTCCAACAGAAGTGCGAAAACTACTTCATCCATTTTAAACTAAGTAGTCGTACTTCCAATGGCCATCACAAGATGGTCCCACGAATCAGGCAAAGAAATCAACAACAACATGCAATGCTCCTCTTCACTTATGGACACACCAACAGATGTCAATTGTGCAATCACCATATTGAACACGTTTAAATGATCAGCCACAGTAGTTTCTTCGTCCATCTTCAGAGAGTACAATTTCTTTCTCAGGAAAAGCTTGTTTACCAAGGATTTTCCCTGATAAATATCTCCCAATTTCTTCCACAAAGAATGTGCAATTTTCTCCTCATAGACGTTTAACAAAACACTATCTGCTAGTGTCAATCGTATCATTCCTCTCGCCTTTCGATCTGCCAAATCCCAATCTTCCTACTTTATGCTTGAAGGCTTGTTCCTAGACCCAACAGTCCATAGATCTCGGTCTACCAACATATCTTCAACTTTAAGTTTCCACAACTCAAAATTTGTGCCATTAAACTTTTCAATTTCTATTCTCCCTAATGTACCTGCCATCTCGATTGCAAGAACAATACTACACTAACTCCCACTGGAACCAAATTAACACAAATGACCAACCCTACCCAAACAACCAACCCTATCCTATGAATAATGGTAATGGGTCTGGCTCTGATACCACTTGTTAGGAAAGCTACTTGCGGAACCGCTTTCCAAATGTCAACTTATAGGAGAAATAATATAAAGTTCAAACTACTGAGATGCATAGGAAAGCAAAGAACAAAGAAAACACAATAATGCACAAAAGATAAATGCATGAGACTAGATTTAATGTGGGAAACCCTTTCAGGTAAAAACCCACCACACAAGAACCCGACCAACTCTTTGTATTACAGTAATCAATATTACATACAATGAACAACGGATTCTTGCACAGGCTCAAAGGCTCAGATTGTCATTACAATCAACCTCACACTTAACCATACAACCCTACATTCCTAACGAATCCCACAAATATTTATACACTCTGTGATTCATTAAAGAATTTGGTAGAACAACTGCCGCTCCATGAAACAGTTACTAGCAGCCTTGGCACTCCTCCAGTCGATGGTCCCTTCACCATCGGGTCACTCCCTTCACCTCGGACACTCCCTTCGACACTTTTGCCTCCGTCGGGTGATTACCTCCAGGTGACCTTTTACCTCCGGGTGACTACCTTTGGGTGATTACCTCCAGGTGACTACCTCCGGGTGACCTTTTACCTCCGGGTGACTACCTCGGGTGATTACCTCTGGGTGACCTTTTACCTTCGGGACCTTTTACCTCCAGGTGACCTTTTACCTTCGGGACCTTTTACCTCCAGGCTTCGCCACACTCCAGCCGTACGACATCACTCCATCGTACCTCCAGCCTTTGCCGTACGGGAGTCTCCTTGCTGTACGGGAACTCCTCTTCCCTTCAAGCCGTACGTGACTCCTCTTTTCCATTCTCTTAACCGTACGGTGACTTTCTGCCATACAGTGAAAGAATGTACTTCATTATCCCAACAGTAACTACCAGCACTGGATTCTATTTTTCTTTAGTCGATACTCTTCAAAACATGGGAAATTTCAAATTTGATACATTAATTGGGAAAGGGCTCCTCTTGTATTTTCAATTTGATGTTCATTGCCAGGCAAAGAAGATTTGTGTGCAACTAGAAGATGGCTATGATGCAGATGATGAAACTGAAACAAAACATCCCAGTAAGTGTCCCTGTCTTACTGCACGAGCCTACCATGCCCATCTCAATGATTATATTCATCCTTAAAAGGACCCATAACTAGTAAAAGTGTATGTTGGCATACAATCAATAAAAGTTTTTTTTAATGTTTTCTTTATTTCTTGGAACTATAACGTCTACTCTAAAAGTTATTTTATCTGATGCATAACATCTCAAGGCATCTAATTATGCCTCCTGGAAGATAAAGATGTGATCAATTCTTCTTTTTGAAGACTTGAGGGAGATTGTTATTGGTGCCACTAAACGTCTCGGAGATGTTGATGAGCAGAATTTTTTTGATAAATATGACGCCAAAGTCTTGATGTTAATCAATCTCAGCATATCTGTTGAGGTTCAACCTTGTAATCACGATGCTAAGACATCAAAGGAAACGTGGGAGGCACTCTCCACTATCTTTGAGTCTAAGAATAGAAAAAGCTTCTTCATCTCCAGTTTAAACTGCATACTCTTTATATGCAAGCTGGTGAGAAAATTACAGACTTCTTATGTCGAGTGACCATTCCTCGGGCAAAACATCTTGTACTTGGTGAGACATTGGAAGACACATTGCTTATCCACATCATCTTACGAGCACTTCCTCCAAAGTTTCATCATCTCCAGTTTAAACTGCATACTCTTTATATGCAAGCTGGTGAGAAAATTACAGACTTCTTATGTCGAGTGACCATTCGTCCGGCAAAACATCTTGTACTTGGTGAGACATTGGAAGACACATTGCTTATCCACATCATCTTACGAGCACTTCCTCCAAAGTTTCAGACATTTGTCACCACTTCGAATATCATTAAACAAAAAGTGTCATTTGAAGAGTTGGTGAATCTACTTCAATAAGAAGAGGACATCTAGTCCTTGCCCGATGAGTTTGAATAAAAATCTATACTCTCCAAGTCGCAATATGGGAAGAAGGCACGCAAAGAATCCTCCCAACCTCAATCGCAGCAACCACGACAACCACGACAACCGCGAGCACAGCAAAAGTCTTCAACCTCCACTAGATGGCGCTACATCTGTCATACCAACACCCATGATACAGATGTGTTGGTATAATGGACTTACTCAAGACACTTCTAATAAAGAAGGCTTGTCTAGTTGTAGTCATTCTCACCAATCCTATGGATGCCCACGAGGACGTATATAGGGAGGTAATGTTTCTGCCTAGCAAAATGAGACCTCTGACGGAGTCACCAATGAGGATACACCTGCTCCTCCAACTTCAGGTGTTAATTTGAATCTAGTTCTTGTTTCCTAAACCTCTCAATCATCGAGAGATGTTTGGTTGATTGATTTTGGTGCCAGTAAACATATAACGGGAGATAAAGTCTTATTTGATACTCTAACCACCACGCCTATCGGTGATCTCATCTGTATTTCTGATGATAAGGAGTATGTGGCAAAAGGAATTAGTACTGTCACCATTCCTCTCGGTATAGGGAATTGTTCTCTTACTAATGTTCTCTATGGTCTAGGCTTTACTAGCAATCTTTTGTCTGTTAGTCAACTTTTAAATCACAGACTCAAGGTAGAATTTCAGGTCACAGATTGTGTTAAATCGTGTCTTATGTCCTGGGATGTTGAAGTCATTGCTAGAGGATTCATGAAGGGTCATCTATTTTCTCTTGATGTTGTCTCCTCCTCTAATGCTTCTCTTTGTGCTTCTACCATTGAATCTACTTCTCTCTGGCATCAGTTCCCACGAGATAGTAAGAGGTCTCCCTCATGTCTCTTCTCTATTGCTTGTATGTTATGACTGTCTTTAAGGAAGAAAACATAGGGACCCTTTCAAGCCTAGCTCCTACCATGCTGCAGAGAATTTTGCAGTTGTTCATTCTAATCTGTGTGGACCCTTACCTACCTCTTTTCTAGGATGTCGATATTTCCAGTTGCTTGTGGTGATTTCTATCAGAATTCTTGGGTGTATTTTCTTTAGTAGAAGAATGAGAATTTTTCATGTTTCCATGACTTCTATCATCAGGCAGTTTTAGAGTCTGGCAAGCCTCTCCTTCTCCTCCACTCTAATCAAGGGGGGAACTCACTTCTAATTAGTTCTTAGATTTTTTGAAGATGCATGGCATTAAACAACACTTGACTGCTCCCTACCCGCCTCAACAAAATGGTATTGCAGAGCGGCGCAATCAGAATATCTTAGAGATAGATCAGTGCATGCTTTCTATAGCCAAGTTGGATGATGAGTTATCGGTAGATGTAGTTCACATTGCTGTATATTTACTCAGTAGAGCGCCCACTAAGATTCTTAAGAATAAGACATAAGAAGAAGTATGGTGTGGCTTCAAACCATCAGTTTCTTATCTTCGAGTATTTTCTTGTACCCCATATATGCATGTCCCAGCTTAGAAATGAAAGAAGCTTGACTCAAAGACACTCTAGTGCATATTTTTGGGCTATATTTCACTCTCCAAATCCCATCGTCTCATGGATCGTGAGACACAGAATTTATGGAAGTCAAGATGTGGTTTTTGATGAGTCACGTTTTGACTCTTCGCTACAGACAGGGGACCCGTTGTCTTCCCATAAGCCTCGCTCATAATTAGATGATGAGATTGAGCACTCTTCTCAACGAGGCGGTGATAATGAGTTACAAGGTGAATTATTTGTTGATTTGGATATTTTGTAGAATTCTGAGCAGCAACAACGTCCACGTCCAAAATGGGTTCAAAGCATCCTTAGAGACTCCCACCTAAGTTCTCTTCAAGACCTATCTAGAGGCGCCATGACAGGAAGTCAACCAAGGAATGAAGTAAACTTAGCTCTTATGTGCTTGGTTGACTATAGAACTGAACCTGATATAATTTGTGAGGCTCTTAGTCAGCCAAATTGGAATTAAGAAAGTGATGGATGTTGTGTATGAGTCTCTAATAAAAAATCATACGTGGGAGCTTGTCGAACTAACTACAAGAAAGAAATCCATAGGCTGCAAATGGGTTTTCACAACAAAATATAAGGTAGATGGGTCCATCGACAAGTGGAAGACACATCTTTTTATGAAGGGATATATCCAATAGGAAGGAATTGAATATGAAGAAACCTTTGCACCCACTTAAAAGATTAAAAACGTGTGTGCAATAACAACGCAAAAGGGATAGAGGATTCATCATATGGATGTTTAGAGTGCTTTCTTAAATGGTGATCTCAGAGAAGTAGTCTACATGACTCAACCTGAAGTCTTCATCAACGAACATAATCCTGTCAAGGTAAGTCGCCTGATCAAGTCTTTATATGAGCTTAAACTAATTTACGATAAAATTATGTTTATCATTTATGTGGGATTTTATTCACATTATCATGTTTTGTTGATTTCATAAAATTCATATGGTTTATGTTATGATATTTAGTAAAATTAAATGAATTAATCATTAATTTAGGATTTAAATTATATTAAAATTAATAATAATATAATTTAGCTAATATTTTAATTAAAGCATTGTCTATGTATGTTAGTGATTTAGTTTTTGTTTGGTTGGGAATGGTTGTTCTCGTACACACCTTTTTGGGGGATTTGAGAATGGGAAATTATTTGTGAACGGTTGTGTTGCATCTTTAAAGAGGTTTATTTTTCTCTTCAAGAAGCTCTTGATAGGAGATTGAGTTTGCAAGCTTTCCACTTTAGATTCCTTCAATCTTGGAACAAGGGTATCCTTTTCTTCTTTCTCTTGGTTCTTGTATCTTGTATTTTGTATTTGAATTATTTTGGCATAATTTAATTACTTCTAGAACAAATTTATGTTGTCTTATATTAAACAATAACCGTTTCCTTCTAGAAATATCCTTTGACTTCACATATCGATCAATTAAGATTTGGATTAGGCTTGATCTAATTCCTTAGGAATCATAGTTGACATGCATATATAACCCTTTGATGAAATTGCTTAGGTGTTGACTCCTTTGTGTTGCTTGTCTACTAGGTTTCTTTCGTGTGGTGAGAATGAATTTGTCTCGTGTCCTCTATTTTGACATTAATAATGAAGTTCAGATTTTTAGCTTTAGTACAACATTTTATTTTGAATTTCATGTCTATTTTACATGAGAACAAAGATTGAAATTGTGAGATGGAATTCAAATTTTGTGGTGGATAAAATATTTAATAGAAAGTTCAAAAATTGCAGCTTCAATACAATAGTTTTACATGAGCACAAAGATTAAATATAAATATAGATGCTTAGCGCATTTGAATGAACATGCATTATAGTGTTTATTTCTTATATGTAAATAAGGTATTTGGTTTTAATGCAATATTCTAAAATGTAATGTTAGAATCTCATTTTGGTTTAAGATATATGGGATCACACAATATATTTCATGCTACTTATTAGTTGTGTTATTGCTTGCTAGAATTCAAACATCATTCCTTGAATTTTAAAGGTGCACAAAGTATTTTTTTAAGACTAATTATTATTTCATAGGATATTGACAAAATATTGAATTTACGACATGTGCTTTGGGTGTTAGAATAACTCATAGGGAGGGGTGAATCAGTGGTCTTAACAATTTTTCCAAAAGATCCAACCAAAAACTTATCTCTCAAATTTAATACCTACAGTTATCTTACAGTCCCAATTTCATCAAGATGTATGCCTTAAATAATCTTAATAATTATAAACTCCTCGGTAAAATATACTATTTATCTTTTCTGGACTTTATCGAGTAGTAGCAAATAAAATTTTTGTTAACCAACCAATCTAGTTTCAATAATGTGTAAAAAAATATATCAATGCAATGAAACATATACACATTTGACACATATTTTAACATGGAAACCAAATATGGGAAAAACTACCCGGGACCAGTAATCCAAAATATTTTCACTCTTCTGAAGTGAGCTCGGTGAAGAGAAAACCCTGTTAAAGGTTACAATACACACTGTTAAGTGCGACCTTGCTAGATGATTTAAAACCAAAATTTTGTCTTTTGACCTAGCCCTCACTATGTTGTCAACAAGAAAACCTTTTGATACTCTTGAGTATCTCAATACAATAAGGATTGTTAAATCCCACTCGGTTAAGAGATTTTCTGAATCAATAATTGAACTGATACAGTAAATGATCTGTTAAAAATATAACTTTGATTTGCAACTATTCAGATCTATTGTTAGTCCAATAATACATCTCTAATCAATATATGCTTCAGTTCCTTTGTTTTCTTTCTTTATACTACTCGGTGAATGCTCTATCCTCTTTTGCTTGACATCTGCGAAATTCCTTGGCTCTATTCTTCAACCTGTATGATCAGATCTGCATGAAGATTTCTATCTTCACACAAAATATACTCAACATTCCTCTTTTTGATAATGAATTCCTTGTCTGTTTATATAGACATGATTAGGCTCTCAATCTCCTTGTTTTTATCATAGATCTCTCCTTGATCTGTAAAAATACCCATGATTTACTTTATCCCATAAAGCTCTCCTTTACTTTTATTTTGTAAATATCTCCTTGATAAATATGAATAAAATACACTTTTAATCTTCTTCCTTGCTTTAGCTTAACTGATCATTGATAATAAAACAATAAATCAGTTAATCCCTGAATTGTATCTCTGCCAGCTAAGCAATTTTGTAGTTCTTTAACTCTAGTTATGCTTGGTCATTAACTCCAGTTATGCTTGGTCATTAAATCTTTCTTGGTAACACTTTCTCGGTTATTTTTTTGCTCGATATACACTATGAACTGCTCAGTGTTCACTTTCACTCGATGTATACAGACCTTTTATGTTTTACCGGCCACTTAAAGGTTGTCTCTTCAAATCTTCAAGGTTATGACAATATGTGCATGAACAATCAAACTATATCAAGTTGACATCAATGAAAATACAATATATTAACTAATTTAATGTCTTGGAATCACTTTTCAGCTCGGTGATCATCAACTTATCATCTTCAAACACTCAATCAATTATAGCTCATCAACCTCTCCCTTTGGCATTGATGGCAACACAATATGAAATATGCAGTATAAAACATGTCATAACATACCAAACTTATTATTCTATAACTAATTCAAATATCTAAAACTCGGTAAGCTCTTCTAGCCTAGATTTAATATGTTTATTCAGTACAAAAAAATGTTTAACATACAGCTCTCTCTATAGATTTGATTCTGTTGTGTTCTCTCCCTTTCTTCATTCCCTTCAATGGATAGGTGTAGAAATTTTTTCTTCCGATTATGTTTCTCCCTTTCTTGTAGAATCTCTTCTCCTTGATGGATATTTCATTGAATCTTTCTCTCCCTGATGGATATTTCATTGAATATTTCTCTCCCTTTGATAGCAATGGAAAAATAATATATAGCTCTGTAGTAGCCAACAATACCTTTGGTGTGTGGTTCAGATAAGTACCTTTAGTGTACTTATATGTCATTGGAGTCCCTATCTTAGCTTGCATCAACATGATTAATCTTTTTATAATGTGTAGGTTGATGCAACCTTCTAGTAAGTTTAGTGACTAGTAGACAAGGGATGAACCCCTACTCTATTCCTCAAGTATTCAAATGTATCTTTTGGTAATGGTTTTGTGAATATGTCTTCTAGTAGTTCTTTGGATTGTACATATTCCAATATTACCTATTTCTCTTGTACTTGTTACCTCAAGTAATGATACTTAATAGATATATGTTTTATCTTAGCATGCATCATAGGGTTCTTTGAAATGTTTATAGCACTTGTATTATCACAATAGATAATTACTGGGTCAATAATTTCATCATTCATACCTTTTAGCAATTGCTTGATCCATGCAATGTAAGAGCAATTTGCAGCAGTAGCTATATATTATGCTTTTGTAGTTGATTGAAATATGCATCCTTTCTTTTTACTTATCCATGTGACAAGTCTATCACCCATAAAGAATGCTCCTCCTATAGTCCTCTTTCTATCATCTATGTTTCCAGCCCAATCAGAATCAGGGTAAAATTGTAGCTCAAATTTGCCTTCTTTATTGTACCATAAACCTTAGTCTTCAGTATTCTTCAGATATCTCAAAATTCTTTTAAAAGTGGTCATGTGTGATTCCTTAGGGTCAGCAGAGAATCTTGCAACTATACCAACTGCATGTGCTATATAAGGTCTAGTGTGTACAACATACATTAGTTTACCAATCATAGATCTATATAAGGTTTGATTTACCTCAGTTGTCTTGTCTTCCTTTGTCAATTTGCATCTAATTTCCCTAGGTATTCCAACTAGTTTGGAGTCCTCCATCTTGAATATCTTTAGAACTTCATTGATGTATTTTGATTTGGTGATGTAGATGCTTTCATCGTATTGTAGAATTTGTAGACCAAGAAAAAATTTGATCTCTCCAAACATTGACATTTCAAATTATTTTCTCATTTCATCAGCAAATGACTTTCATAGCATATCATTACCTCCAAATATGATAACATCAACAAATATCTCAGCAATCAAAATCTTATCATCAGTATCTCCTTTCAAATACAGATTACTATTGTCACTTGTTCTAACAAATCTGATACTAATGAGATAAGATTGAAGTCTTTCATACCATGCTCTCGGTGCTTATTTCAATCCATACAAGGCTTTGTGTAGTTTACAAACCATGTTCCTCTTGGTAGGATCAACAAACCCTTCAGGTTGTTCAATGTATACCTCCTCTTCTAGTATTTCATTCAGTTATGTAGATTTAACATCCATTTGGTATACTTTGAATCCTTTAAAAGTAGAATAAGAAAGTAGAATTATTACTCCTAGTCTAGCAATGGGTGCAAAGGTTTCTCCATAGTCAATACCTTCTTCTTGTGCATACCCTTTGCATACTAGACTTTCTTTGTTCCTTGTGACCTCTCCATTCTCATTAGTTTTTTTTTCTAAAAATCCATTTGGTGCCAATGACATTTTTGTCACTCGGTCTAGGTACTATTATCCATGTTTTATTCTTCTCAATCTATTCAATCTCTTCACTCATTGCACTAACCCATTCTTGATTCTCAAGTGCACATTAACATATTTAGGCTCAAAATCACAAATCAAACATTTATTGTGAAGTGACTTACTTCTTGTTCTCATTCCTACTCTTTTATCCCCAATGATCTGGCCCTATGGATGGTGTCTTCTAACATTTTTAGAAAGTAGAATTTTAGATCTCTATTCTTCATTTTGATCTTTATCATTCACTTTAGCATTGTGAGCATTTTCCTAATTCTTGGTGTGTGTAGCTTGTTGCTGAATTGCATTGTTTTTTCGCTCGGTGTCAGGTTCTTCAATGTAGACATATCTATTGTAATATTCAAGTTCCTTTCTACTTTCCTCATCATTTTTCTCAGAAAATTCATCCACTTTAAAATTTTCACTCTCAGTGATTTTGTTAGAAGATTTGATTTGACATTTATAAGCTTTTCTTTTAGTAGAATATCCTAGAAATATTCTTTCATCACTTTTAGAGTCAAGTTTCCCATTTCTATCATCTTTCACTATATAACATTGACTTCCAAAAATTCTAAAGTAACTCACATTTGGTGTGTATCTATACCATAGCTCATGTAAGGTGTCTTATTTGTGCCTTTCTTCAATTGAACTCAGTTCAGTGTATAGATAGTAGTACTTACAGCTTCTCTCAAGAATGTTTTTGTGATGCCTTTTTCAATCATTAGTGTTCTGGCACAATCAACAATTGTTCTATTCCTACTTTTAGCAATCCCATTTTGCTGTGGTGTTCTCAGTGTAGAAACCTATCTTGTAATCACATGCTCATTATAAAATTTAGTAAATTCATCGTAAATAAATTCTCCTCGTGTATCTAATCTTAAACATTTTAGTTCTTTTCCACTTTATTTTTCAAATTTAGCTTTATACCATTTGAACATCTTAAATGCTTCAGATTTCTCTTTTAAGAACATGACAGTCAACATCTTAGAATAGTCATCAAAAATTAGAATTAAGTATCTATCACCATAATAGCTCTTTGTTCTCATTGGTCCACATAATATAGTATGGACTAACTCCTTAATAGGATTAGATGAGTATGTTTTTCTCTTGAAACTAGACTTTTTCATTTTTCCTATTTGACAATTCTTGCACATAACATTGTCGGGCTTTGAAATACTTGGTAAGCCTCTCACTTTTCTTTTCTTACTTATCTTAACCATGTTGTCAAAATTCACATGACATAACCTTTTATGCCACAACCAAATGTCTTCATTTCTAGCCAATAAATAAGTGGTCTCAATATTATCAAGATAGAATAGATTACCTTTTGTTTGTTCACCAGTACCGATCAACTTTCTTGTTCCATTATAGATCATTTCCTTTTTTATCAAATGCAACTCGGTGTCCTATGTTGTTCAACTGTGAAAAACTCAATAGATTATAGTTATGTCCTTTCACCCAATATGCATTTTCACATCTGATCAAATCATTGAACATGATGGTACGTTTTCCTTTAACTCGAAAAGGTGAGTCATTACCCATCCTAATAGATCCACCATTATAATATTCAAAATTTTCAAAATTTTCTTTATCTCCAATCATGTGATGAGTATAGCCACTATCAATAATCTAGACATCATTTTTGCTAACTTTAGATATGAGTGTTGTTTCAATATAGCTTTCTTCTTTGTTTGAATCATCCTTCATAGTAACAAATACTACCTTAATATCTTCATCAGAATCAGTATTAGAATTTTCAGGTTTGTTCTCAACCATATAACAAGCCTTCTTTTCTTTTTCCTTGTAATCTCGGTTATCTCTTCTGTCAGAGTGTCAGTTGCTTCTGTAGTCTCGGTCATCACTTAAGTCATACTTATTTTCATAAGATCTATCATTGTCTCTTTCATCCTTTCTCTTGTTAGGGCATCTAGCAACAGAATGTCCAATTTATTTACAATTAAAATAGACCAATGGTAATTTATCTTTATATCTTCCTTTACTTTTATGTAATCCTATCCATTAGTGCTTCAAGTTCATCAAGTTCTTGCTGATCACTATCATTTCCCATAGTGTGTTTGTTACTAGATTTTCTTATTTTCATAGAAGACTTGAATACATACCGAATATTAGGTAAGACACTATTTTCATAGTTGTTCATCTCAACTAAAATAAGTCTACCAATGAAACTATCAAGAGTAACATTGTTACTAGCTACTACTCTCATTTATTAAATTGCAGATACTCTAATAGCATAAACATGCAGTAAGGTTCTCAAAATTTTACTTACAACTATTTCTTCATCAAGTACTCCTCCTACTCCATGGATAGCATTAACAACTTCTTTGATTTTTTCATTGTACTAATTGATGTTCTCCCTTTCTTTCATTCTCAGGTCATCAAACATTCCTCTTAGGCTTTCAGCTTTAGCTCTCAGCACATTGGAATCTCATCCATGTACTAGCTTGATTTTTTCCCACATTTGCTTTGTAGAGGTGCATAATTTCACATCTTCAAATTCAACATCAGTTAGTGAAGAAGCAAGTTCTATCATCATAGAGTTGTGTTCACGTTTCTCTCTCAATTTATCAAAGTCTAAGGTCCAATAGGTGCAACATATTCAATATCCAAGTGTTGTGTAGCATCATTTCCAATACTAGATAGATGAATTCTTATCCTACTTTTCCATGATGCAATTTTTTTCTTGTTCAACTTAGGCACATCCCTTTTACTCATCTTGTGATCTTTAGCTTAAGTCCCTTTAAAATTTTCTTCCAAGCACCAAATCTCTGATACCAATTATTAGAATAATTGAGAGGGGGGGGGGGGTGAATTAGTGGCCTTACCAATTATCCTAAAAGATGGACAACCAAAAACTTATCTCTAAAATATAATACCTTTAGTTATCTTACAGTCCCAATTTTATCAAGATGTATGCCATAAATAAACTACCTAATATAAACTTCTCAATAAGATATATTGTTTATCTTTTCTGGACTTTACCGAGTAGCAACAAATAAAATTAGTGTTAAACAACCAATCTAGTTTCAATAATGTGTAAAAGAAAATATCAATGCAATAAAATATATATACATTTGACACATAGATTTTAACATGGAAAATCAATATGGGAAAAACCACCTGGGACCGGTAACCTAATATATTGTCACTCTTCTGAAGTGAGCTCAGTGAAGAGCCAATTCTATTAAAGGTTACAATACACAATGTTAAGTGTGACCTTGTTAGAGGATTTAAAACCAACAGTTTGACTTTTGACCTAGCACTCACTATGTTGTCAACAAGAAAACCTTTTGATTATCTTGAGTATCTCAATACAATAAGGACTATTATATCCCACTTGGTTAAGAGATTTTCTAAACCAATGGTTAAACTAATACAATAAATGATCTGTTCAAAATATAACTTTGATTTGCAAATATTCAGATCTATTGTTATTCCAATAATACCTCTCTAATTAATATATGCTTCACTTCCTTTTCTTTCTTTCTTTATTCTGATTAGTGAATGCTTTGTCTTTTATTGCTCGATGTCTACAAAATTCCTTTGCTCTATTCTTCAACCTGTATGATCAAATCTGCATGAAGAGTTCTATCTTCACACAAAATATACTCAGCATTCCTCTTTTTGATAACGAATTCCTTGTCTCTTTATATAGACATGATTAGGCACTCAATATCCTTGATTTTATCATAGATCTCTCCTTGTTTCGTAAACCTCGTCATGATTTGCTTTATCCCATAAATCTCTCCTTTAGCTTTATTCCATAAATATCTCCTTGATAACTGTGAATAAAATGCACTTTTAATATTCTACCTTTCTTTAGCTTAACTAATCATTTATAATAAAACAACAACTCATTCAATCCCTAAATTGTAGCTCTTCCAGCTAAGCAATTTTGTCATTCTTTAACTCAAATTATTCTTGGACATTAACTCTAGTTATGCTGGGTCATTCAAATTTTCTCGGTAACAATTTCTTGGTTACTAATATGCTCGGTATACATTATGAACTACTGGATGTTCACTATCACTTGGTGTATACAGACCTTTTACATTTTACCGACCACATAAACTTTGTCTCTTCGGATCTTCAAGGTTTTGACAATATGTGTATGAACAATCAAACCATATCAAGTTGATATCAATGACAATACAATAGATTAACTGATTTAATGTCTTTCATTCACTTTTACAGCTCGGTAATCATCAACTTATCACCTTCAAAAATTCAATCAGTTATAGTTCATCATTCAGAGGATGTTAACTGATTAATTTCTTTGATCATCTAATATGTTTCCTTCATGTTTGCATGTATTTGGGTACATGGTAGCTTTTTAATAGATGCACCACTAGATTATCAAATTTTTATAACATATTTCATATTATATCTTCTATTGTGTAAGTTATTTCACTATAGTTCCAGTTTGACAATTAATCTAAACAAAAGGTGTATAAAAGTTTAATATTACATGGAAATTATTTTAAAATTTTAATATGTAGGTTTTTAATGTAACTACATTTTAATCATACTTGTCTACTAATAAGTTTGCAACTATCTCTAATAATATTCCTCTACTCTTTATAGATGTTCATACCCCTTTCCAAAGCTCCTAATTGGTACAAACCAAAAAATCTTCACAAAGATTGTAGAGTCTACCTTTATAATTTATCACTATGTTTGGAAGTTTCTAGGGCCTCTTCATCAAAGCCATTTTGTTACTATCTTGCAATTAGGGATTATATAAAATAGTTCAAGCTTTTAAATTTTGCATGTCCCTCAAGCATGGCATTGTGCAAAAAACTCTTGAGGGAATTTTATCAAATATATCACATGCTTTGTCTATGCTTCCAAATTTTGCATACATATCTACCAGGGAAATTGTATCTTCAACATTTTGTAGAAATCCTAAGTCATTTATTTTGTGATGGATGTCCATACATTGTTCCAAAGATCTCAGTTTGGTATATAGGTTTTGAGGTTGTTGGTAAAAATTGTGGAGTCTAGCTTTACATTGGCCAAACACATTTGGTTGAAGATCTCTAAAATAGTATTACGAAACACATTTTGTGCATATATAGAATAATAATGCTTAATGGTACCACCTTTAATTTAGGATTCATGTCAAATGCTACTTGTACTTTTTCTATGGTTCCACATTTTGCATACATGTCTACTACATAATTTCCAATTGTAATTACCACAAGAATCAACCTTGGGTTATGCTAAATGATGGATACATAATCTCTTCCAAAAGCTCCTTTTTTGTGTAGACTAGGATTACATTTGAAAATGAATATTGATTGGATATTAAACATATTTTTTTTGTATATTTACAAGTAGGAGAAATAATTTTAAACAAGTGGACTTTAGATAGATTAATTGCAACTGAGAATTGCAAACAGAAAGAGAGATTTGTTAGGAGGGCTCTACACTAGCTCCGTAAGTCATCAATTCTTAGACTGTGTTGGTTAGCCTAGCCATGTTTTAGATAGTGATTAAAAAGAGGAAGAAAGATATTCCAAAACACATTTTAAAACGAGTCAATTTATGGACTTATGTGGTTCTTTTTTGGCAACTTTGTTACATTTGTGATGTTTGGTTGGTTTTTGTTCACTAACTTTGATGTAAAAGGGTTGAAACCTTCCAAAACTAAATCTTAATTTTAAAATGATTTTGAGACTCTTAATAGTATATAATTTAAAAATTAAAAATTATATATTAAAATATTTATAGAAATCAATATTGTTTTCATAAAAATTTTAATATACCAATCTTCTTGTATCACAATTAAAATTAAAATTAAAATTAAAATTAAAATTAAATATTTTTAATTTATAAATAAATTAAATAACTCGTATTATTAATTTTTTTTGTAAAAGTCGCTAGGACATGAAATATTTTATTAATAATAGTAAAAAATTTACAAACCTGGTTCATATGGGCATACTGGTAGGGAAAAACCAAGAAGAAAACCTTCGGTTGTAGCCCATACAGATAAATTGATATAGTAACATACTAGTCTACCCAAATCAAGCCAAAAAGAGATCCCCACCTAGAAATTTATGCAAACCTAACAAGAAACCACCAAAATAATTTTGAAATAATGCCAAAGAATTCATGCAATCCCTATTAGCCCATTACATCCAAGAAAAACCTATTAGTGAGAAAATGGGGGAGAAGAAGGGGACCCAAGGGATGTAGATGTCGCAACTAAAGAAAGTTTCTCTTATCCACCTAATGAAAATAAATAGTAGATCCTACATACATAGTGCAAGAATATGAAGGGGATTACACACCCAGAGCAGCACACCTACACAAGAAGAAACTCTACATTTGGCTAAAATCCATATTAGTACCACTGATATAGAAAAAGTGAATTCCATGAAGCAAGAATTTAATCTGAAACACACAAGAATAGTTAAGAATATTATAAATAAACATGGTAAGTTATCCTCAAATAGTAGTATCAAGATTATACCAAATGTGACAAAGAATTCATATCCATTTGCTGAAGCGAGACTGGGTCATGAATCGCCTTATTTTCCAGAAAATCAGCAATCACATTTGCCTCTCTGAAATAGTGTTTAAGCTCAAAGGATTGAAAAGATGTTAATATTTTGAGGACCAAATCCAGTTTGTATCTTATTTTCAATAATGAATTATTTCTAGAGGTGATTATAGTATAGGTCACCATCGAGACCCCCTCAATTATGATCTTAGATATCTTCATGCAGACAACAATAGAAAGACCAAAGAGAAGAGCTTCGATCTCCGTTATATTGTTGGAGTCCGAGGGAAGCTTTTTGCAAGTTTCTATAATAATGTTCCCCTAAGAATTTCTAAAATAAATCCATGCTCTTGAAATGCCTAGATTTTCCCTAGAGGCAGCATCATAATTCAGTTTCACAAAACCAAAAGGAGAAGTAGACCAAGTAGCATTAAGGTGAGAGAAGGAATATGAGAAAGAAGCTTGACATCCATGAGGCGTAAGGGACTGAAGAAGAGGTCAATTTTCATGAATAAAAAAATCCCACTTAGTAAAATTCTTATTTCTCTTAATAAATTTAACCTATTATGTAAACATCACTTCAGATATAGACTTTTCTATTTTTTCTAATGACCTCAATCCATGAAGTCAATTTGCCTCTAAATACTCTTTCATTTCTCTCAAGCCAAATATTCCAGATGGCGATAGAGGGGCTCACCTCCCAGATAGGTGTAAATGTGGAATATTTGTGCAAAAAAGGTCAGGATTTGAAGTGATCACAAATATTAGGGCCAATAGTTGTACACCACCATAGCCTTTGAATAAGCCATTACCAACAATCAAGAGAAAAGGGGCAGTGAAGGAATAAATGATCTGAAGTTTCCACAAAGTATCCACATAAAGTACAAGGAAAAATAATGGTAATCCTAAATCTATCAAGTCTTTCCCCAGTGAGGACCCTATCCTGGATGGCCAACCAAGCAAAGGCCCCTGCCTTAGGAAGACATGCAGATCCCTATAAAATTCTAAAAGGCAAAGAGTTAGAATATTGAAGATGGAAATTTGAGTCATAACCGGCCTTAATCGTGTATTGGCCAAAAGGGGAACCAAACCAAATAAGTTAATCCTCAAGAGGAGAGGATAAAATAGGTCTAGATCTAAGTTCTTTATGAAGTTCTAATACCAAATTTGAAAACTCATTTAGGACAGAAAGATCTTTGCAAAATGCAAGACCATCCTGAATATATAAATAATGACAAACCTTCTCACCCCAAATCTATTTAAGATGAGTATCTAAGGGGTGCCACTCCTAGATTTTAGATAAAGGTGTGTGCCCATTCCATGAGTCCTCCCAAAACTGGGCTTTTGACCCATCATGTATTAATAAAGAGAGGGGGCAGGATGAGCTCTCGAAAAGAAACCATGAAATTGCACATATCAAACCCCTGAGTGAAACTAAAGTTGTAAAGATTCTTTCCCTTTCATTAGAGTCAAGGTACTTCGTGTTGATGACAATTATTTAACTACACAGCTAAATCCTGATAGCAATATCATGACAATTATTTAATTGTGTATTTTCATTGATATTTACACTAATATAGTGATGTTACACAAATGTCTATACCTAAACCAAGCACAGCCAGTGTATGTCAAGTTCTCTCGGGCATTGAAGAATACCAAAGTAATTTTCAGTTCTAACTGAGTTCACTTAGGCATTACAGTAATGGTCGGGAATTGAAGGATTACAATGTTAACCGAGTTATGCTTTTAGTGTTAGCCGACTAACAACAATTTACAATTTTATGGTTAAATGGTTATATATAGTTGACAGACTTAAGTTTTATTATTTATTTGGAAGGTTATTCAAGTCGACTTGACAAGGCTTATCATATATATATACAAGGTCAAGTTTGGATTTAGTGTGTAAGATGTTAGAAGTGTGTGAGTTTGTGATATGAAGAGTGAAGGAAAAATCATATGGGATTCTGATTAAGGATAGAACATACATAGATGCAATAGAATATTTATCCAGTGAGGATCCATTTTAAAGCTAGACACATAGGTTTGAATCAACAAAGACAGTTGCTTCATCAAACAGGTCAATCCATTGTTACTCTCTAACAATTATAGTAGTGATCCAAAATCTCTTTACAGAGTAGACTTTACAATCTTTTGTAAATCCTCTCACAAGGTTAAATTTCTACATTGAAGTGTTTAAATACCTCTCGCAAAGCCACTCCTTACAGGGTGATTAAATCCTCTCATAGGGTCACACCTAACAGTGTGTATTGTAATCTTTAATAGGGTTGGCTCCTAATAGAGCTCACTTTAAAAGAATGAAAAACATTAACTAGTTGCAATTGGTGGTTTTCCCAAATTGGGTTTTCACGTTGAATCTTGGTGTTATATGTGTACATGTTGTTTATCGTAGGTAAAAATAGGTTTTAGGGGGACCCGAAACCCCTTACAAAAATACAATCAAAAGATTTGACATTAAGCCCTGTAGAATGAAACAGGACTAGAAATAAGCCCACTAAACCCAATAAGAAAAGCTGCTAAGAAGAACCAGCAGTCCAGAGATAATAGACTTCCAGAAAATACAAAAGATGAGACTCTAAACACCCTAGAAGCCTAGAGAATAGGCAAAATCCTTACATCATTGAATGATCAAGAGTATTTAAACTACTCAAACATAATCTACCAAGGTTTTAGCATGGATATCAGAACCCAAAAAACCTAGCAATAAGACTGGGCCCTTGAAAGCTTTCAGTAGATCTACCAGCACCTGCCAGCCACCGGCATAGGAGAATCCAGAAAAGAAAGAAACTGGAGGAACCTCAGATTCCCTGAACTACAACTTTGTTGGTAGGACTGATACCCAAAGCAATGGTTATTCACCAGCACCAAAAAAAAACCACCAGCCCAAAAGAGGGACCACAAAACAATCCAAACCACCAAAGAATCCATAGGGTTGACCCCCAGCTAATTCCCTCTAGCCTTCCTATGACTAAAAGAAGAAGGAGACCACATGCAACCCCAAGCAACCTCCATCTAATAGTCCCAGTCCTCCTCAATAGGCTAAGCCTCCACCTCAATAGGATCTTCCACCTCAATAGGAAGCAAGGGTAAGAAAGTAGAAGCTGAGAGAGAATCCACCACCAAGAAGCCACAGGAGAGAACCCCACCTCTAAAGGGGTATGCTCCACCTCCATAAGAGTATAACAGAGTGAGAAAAAGCCAAATAAGGGGCCATCCCAGCAAGAAAAATCTTTGAAGAGAAGGGGATGAACAAGAAACTTCAAAACCTCCTCTACAAAACAAGAAGAGAAAGAGCCAAACCAAGAGAAATCCTGCAAACCAACAGAAAATCCAAAAGGAACAGACCAAAATCTGAACATAACAGCATTTCTTCCCCAGATCTTCTCTTCCACACCAAAACTAAAACCTCTACCACAAAGAGGGCTGCAAAAATAGATAAAAAAGGCTCTTGACCAAGGGGAGACTAAACACAGTCAAAGACTATATTTTCCACTTCCATGAATCCCCAAAGAGAATCACCACACACAAGAGGCTCCAAAAAACAAGGGCAGCTGACACCTAGCTCACAAAAAAATAAGGGCCACCGCCTCCCACAAACTGTTCTAAGAATAGCAAGACGCCCAACACCAACAACCCCTGAAACCCCCACACCCCACTACGCACATCTGGGACTGTCAGAGGTATAAGAGACTAGGCACGCAACTTCCCAAAAAAGAATAAAGGCAATAAACTTCTCCCCAAGATCCTAGACCCAAGCGGCAAGAGGAGAGGGAAGAGACACAAAGTGCCATGCGGCCCCCTCATGGAGAGAATGGACGTAGCCCTCCCCAAAACTTAGAGGCTGGATCCGCTGCCTCCCACCACCAGAAAAGCCACCAAGGGCTCCATCCCCATGGCAATGTGAGATACCATTTTCTTCATCTACGTTTCCCTCTCCATCCTCCTCCCCATCCTCTGCAGTGCCTCCTCCATAGGAAACCCTAACTCTCGCGCTCTCCATTTTTTCCTGCAAAATTCATTATCTGTGTACATGTTATTTTCTTTATGCTTTATGTTTCTACACTTAATCACTAAAGGATAACTATATTTAATATCTTAAGATTTCTTTGTTAACCAAGTGATAGAAGAATATCTATGTTAATCGATAACAGTGATAAGTTTAATTAAGACATCTAAGCGACTTAGATTTGTTTTTATGGTAACTGATTCACCCTCCCCTCTTAGTTAATCAATTCATTTCCAAAATTTGGTATCAGATCATTTGGTACTTTTAGGGAAGGTTTCAAGGCCTAAGCTAAAGATCAGATATGTCTTACAGAAGGGAGATCCCCAAGCTTAACAAAGAAAACTCCACTGCATGGAAAGATTTGATGAGGCTACATATTTCTACTATTGGAGACACAATTTTGCAATTGTTAGATAAAAATTATACAAAACCACCGAGACCTATGTCTATGGATTAGATGATGGACATGAAGAATCACAACATAATGATGATTGATATAGCTTCCTCACTCAGCTATTCCTAATTTGATGAAGTCAAGGATTGCCCTACTACCTATGATATATGGAAGAAACTACATTATATACATGGAGGAGAAGACAATGTAAAGAGAGCCAAAGAAGAAAGTCTTCGATGTCAGTTTGATCAGATGAAAATTAAAGAAGGAGAAGACATTAGAAAATACAGTGAAAGAATCAAGAAAAGTGTCAGTTCCATCAAAGCTGTTGGTGGAACAATTGAAGACAAAACAGTGGTTAGTAAGGTATTGAGAAATTTACTTCCTATCTATTCTATTAGAGTTTCCGCTATTCAAGAGATGAGGTGCACTAATGATATAACTCTAGAGGCATTGGTTGGAAGGCTAACAACTTTTGAGTTGGATAGTTTTGACAATTATTAGCCTAATCCTAGCTATTTTGAGTCTACATTTAAACCTAAATTAAACCTTGGTAAGATGGATAGAAACTCAAAAGGAAAATAGATTGAAAGTGATAGTGATCATGATTCTTATGATGAAGATCTGTAAATCATTGAAGCATTACTTGCAAAGAGTGTTGCCAAAGTAAAGTACAAAGGAAGAATATCATTGATTTTCTTTTCATTCAATGAGGTTGGTCACATTGCTACTAAGTGTCCAAACAAAGAAGACAAAGATGAGAAAAAGTTCAACAAGTACAAAGGCAAGAAATGTTTCAAGAGTTACAAAAGCTACAAGGACAAAGGTAAGAAATCTTTTTATATTGAAAAAGATTCTGATAGTGATGAAGATGAAGATAAAATGGTTTACATTGCTATTAAGGATGAGTCAGACAATGAAGATAATTAAAAGACTTTACTTTACTCTCATATTATCAAGAATGACACTTGGATAATTGATAGTGGTTGTTCTCACCACATGACTTGTGATAAAACCAAATTTGAACATCTTGAGCACTATGATGGTGGGAGTGTAAGTTTTGGGAATGATCAACCTTGCTATTTGAAAGGTAAAGGTTGTGTTTCTATAACTGAAGGAATCAAATGTGATAATGCTTATTGGGTTGAAGGACTAAGGCATAATATATAGAGTGTGGCATAGCTCAATAAAATTGATTTCAAGGTAGAATTCATGAATGGTAAGGAAAAGCTCCTGGATGGTAAAGGAAACCTAGTTGGAACTGGCTGGCAAACAAAAGGTAATCTATTCTATCTTGATCTCACTGAAAGTTCATGTTTTATTGCACAAGTAGAAGAAAGCTGGTTATGGCATAAAAGGTTGTGTCATGTGAGTTTTGATAACCTGGTCAACCTAAGAAAGAACAAAAGAGTAAGAGGTATTCCTATTTTGAAGAAACCTGAATTAGCAATATGCAAACAATGTCAAATTGGGAAGAAGGGCAAGACTAGTTTCAAGACCAAGAATTACAATATAGAACAAGTCTTGGAGTTAGTGCATATTGATTTGTGTGGACCAATTAGAGAAAAAATTTACAAAGGTGAGAAGTATTTCATTTTATTTGTTGATGACCATTCCAGGATGTTGTTGTTTAAGTGGTAACTTGCCAGAGTCGAGAAGGAAATAGGAAATAAAATTAAATGCCTAAGGTCTGATAAAGGAGGTGAATTCATTTCTAATGAGTTCAATGAATTCTACAATAAAAGAGGAATCAAGAGACAAGTATCTACCCTAGGTATACCACAACAAAATGGGATAGCATAAAGAAGAAATAGGTCCATTATGGATTGTGTAACCTTGATTATTGAAAAGAATGTTGCAACCAAATATTGGAAGCAAGCCATCAATACTGAAATTCACACCTTGAATAGAGTTCAACTGAAGAAAGGTAATGAGAAGACACCTTTTGAATTATAGTATGGCTATAAATCCAATGTTCATTATTTCAAAGTATTTGGAAGTAAATGTTACATCTTGAAGGACGCAAGAAATGGAAAATTTGATTTAAAAGGTGATGAAGGTATATTACTAGGCTACTCCTGTAAAAGCAAAGCATATAAATGTTTGTACCTTGGTACTCATAACGTCATGGAAAATGTACCTATAAATATTGATGAGTTTGCAGAGATAAGTGAAGAACAGAGAACTAAAGACCTTGAGGACTACATGAACTTTGTGTATTATGAGCCTGATACTATACCTAAGACACAAGAAATTGTGATTGAACAACAACCATGTCAGGGTGAGATCACAATAGTGTGTCCCACTTTTTGGGATGAAGGACTCCGCACTTCCAAATTTTTTTTGTTTTTGATGGCTTCGAGAGTAGTGTCCTCTTCGGGTGAAGTGGTTAGTAGGATTTGTGTAAAGTACCCCACGTAGGGTACTTCACACAAAGTCCCCCTTCATGCAAAGCCATTATTCACAAGAATTTGTATAAATTTCCAACTAACCATTTCATTTTTATCATTCACTTTTGGAGATTTTGTGGACCCGGCGCTTAGAGAAAACCACTGACGACTAGTAAGACGTTAGCACATCCCGATCTTCTTTGAGCTCTTGTGATTATTTTTAGTATCAGGTACATACATTTTTCTCATTTTATTATCATAAATTATATGTTTTATATTTATTAAATTGTTAATTATTTGTTTTAAATAATATTTAGTTTGTAGAATTGTTAGAAAATGATAGGTGAATTTTAGAATATGTTAGAAAATTATAGTAGTATGTTAGAAAATCATGGTAGAATGTTAGAACATGTTAGAAAATGTTAGAAAACATTAAAAACCCGTAGTACAAATGTTAGAACATGTTTGCAAATGTTAGAAAATTGTAACTTAGTATACATTAGAAAAAATTATCAAATTGTAACTTAGTATACATTAGAAAATATTAGCAAATTGTAACTTAGTATACATTAGAAAATATTATAAAACATTAGAATATAGTACAAAAATATTATAAAACAATAGAAAATATTAGAAAATTGTAACTTAGTAAACATTAGAAAATATTAGCATATTATAACTTAGTACATTAGGAAACATTAGAAAACCGTAATTAGAATGTTAGCAAATCTTATAAAAAATTGTAACTTAGTATGTAAGAAAATGTTAGAAAATGATAGAAAACCATAGTAGAATTTTAGCAAATTTTAGAAAATATTTACAAAACATTAGAAACTGTAGTAGAAATGATAGAAAATGTTAGAAAACATTAACATATCTTATAAAATTTATTAAAAATATTTGTTTTTAAATTTCTTTTAAAGTTAGTAAATTTATTAAGACTCTCTCTCTCTCTCTCTCTCTCTCTCTCTCTCTCTCACACACACACACACACACACACACACACACACACACACACAATTATGTAGATATATGTTTTTGAGTTACATGTATATATGTTATTCATCTAGAGTTAGATGTTAAAATATTACATGCCTTAGTAGATGTCCTAGTACACTTTAAGACACTTAGAGGACACAAGTAGTACACCTTAGGACCCTATTGCGACATAAATCTTTTTAAGAATCCAAGTAGGAGTGTTTAAAACACCAAGGATGACCTATTAGAACTCTTTAATCTATACCTAGGACCCTTAAGATCTAATAGGACCTATTAATACCAATTAGTGCACATCCAAGGACCGTTTAGGAATATTAGTACACCCAATGTCCCTTTAGGACCCCTATTGTGACATAAAACTCTTTAAGAACTCTTAGGATCGTTAAGACCTAGAATAAGACCACTTAAGACCTAATAGGACCCCTTAAGACCTAATAAGATTGGACTTATTCTATCAACATAAACTCTAACAAATTAACCCTAACATGAAACTAAAAAATAAATCAACATAAACTCTAACATTAACCCTAACATGAAACCTTTAACCATATTGAACCCTAACCTAAAACCCTGACCATATTGAGCCCTAACATGAACCCTAAGAAAACCTTAGGAAAATGTTACAAAACATTAGGAAAATGAACTACAAGACATTAGAAAACATTAATATTACAACATTCATGTATTAAACATAACATTGTACCCTAACATGTGAAACCCTAATATGAAACCAACATCTTGAACCCTAAGATGAAAATAAAACATAAATTTTAACATTTAAACCTTAACATGAACTCTAACATGAAACCTTGACCATATTGATCCCTAACATGAAACCTAACATGAAACCAACAAATGAAAATGACACATAAATCAACATAAACCTTAACGTGCTAAATTGAATTCTTGTTTCAAACATACATGTATTCAAGTGTTTTCTTTTATCTATTTTATCTATCATGACCCTTTAGACCTATTAATACCAATTAGTACATGTCCAAGGACACTTTAGACATAATAGGACCCTTAAGACCTAATAGGACCCCTTAAGACCTAATAAGACCACTTACTTGACCTAATAGGACGTATTAATACCCCTTAGTACATCTAAGTACCCTTAAGACCTAATAGGACCTCTATTATGACATAAAACTCCTTAAGAACTCTTAGGATCTTTAAGACCTAGAATAAGACCACTTAAGACCTAATAGGACCCCTTAAGACCTAATAAGACTGGACTTAAGACCTACTGGTGCATCCAAGAACCCTTTAGACCTATTAATACCAATTAGTACATCCAACGGCCCTTAAGACCTAATATGACCCCTTAAGACCTTTAATAGGTCCCCTTAGGACATAATTAGAGTATTAGGACATGTATTAATACCAATTACCTGACCTAGTATTGCTAGTATTGTAATATATGTATATGTATATATATATATATATATGTATATATATATGTATATATATATATGTATATATATGTATAT